>JBBPTV010000266.1:0-29938 GCA_038094275.1 Tubosaeta brunneosetosa | reverse complement strand
GGTAAAAAGATTGTTCTACAAGGGTGAGATCTACTTGCCCTTTATACTACAGCCATTTGACATCAAGTGTCAAATGGCTAACTATGGTAACCATTACATAAGTGCGCACTACATGTGTGTGCTTGTCAGTAGTTAAGTAGAATAGAGGGACCCTGTTGGTCCCCTTACACCCTCCCTGATTAGAGCCCATTAGGGGCTCATATCATTACAAAGTAGAGATGAAAGGAAAATGATATATATATATATCAAACACTAGACTACGAACAAATGAGATTGGTGGTATAATGGAAGATTAGACTTCCAGGATAGAATAGAGCAAAGAATGGGAACATAGTTCCCACAAGTCCGAAGCCAATCGTACGTATTAAATCATGAGGAACCATGTTCCTTGGACAACAAAGGACCACATTGCCTACATGTGCCCTGGCGACCCGTACAAGAGCAATTCACCCTCCTCACCCAAGGTCTCCTCAACCAGAACCTCGTCGACCAAGTCGATGGCCATTGCGCTACCAGATGCATCAGGGACAGTGTGGACTGATGCCCTCGTAAGGCTGTAGTATGACATGGCATCATGTAGTCACCCATACTTGGCCAGGGTAAGCCTTGCACAGTCATGGGGCATGAGGGTGGCTACCTCGTCCAGGTGGACTCCCGTTCGCTTTGCCTCCCTCTCATAGTGCATGTATACGCATGGTTGTCCACCCCGTTGAAGAGGTCATCCCTCATGGGGGCGTATACCTCCACAGTCTTGGAGTCACCCCTGCTGTTGTCCACACAGCCCAACATCTCACAGGCTGCCTGTCGTGCCCACGTATACGCGTCGTCTGCCTGGCACACAAGAATTCCATTCACAGCTAAGTACGCCGCAATCTTGCCAACGGTTGCATCACGGGTGAACGACCCATACCATGACATGCGCTGAGGAGGAGACAGGATAACATCTGCTTCCTTAAGGAGGTGCCGGTACTGCCCCAGTATCAGGAACAAGCAGACCAGCCCGTGCAACCAGACTTTGTAATCAAAGCTGGTTCTCTTAACTGGAGCGTAATTCTCCAGGAGTAGCAGGCCACGCACTTGTTGGATGTGTGGCACACTCAAGGGTGAATTGATGTCGTCGGGGATGGTGGGGAGTCCTGTGGGGAGTCCTTCACAGGGCTTCCCTCATTTCGTTGGTTGGGCAAGCACCCTGGTACCACTCAATGTATGCACTCCATCGGTCTATGGACACACTGATTGGAGGGTGATCCCTCGGCAAGAATGGTTTTTTCTTGTCAAGAATTATCGGCCCAGAGTGGGTTGAGTGGGTCTGGGTGTTGTCCCGTTGTATGGCAGGGACAGGTGTGGGTGCAGATGTGGGTGTGGGTGTGGGTGTGGATTGGTGCGACGGCCCAGGATCTGAGCTCACGGGTTGGATGATAGGAACATAGGACATCATCTTGATGACGTCCTCGGCAGTTACAAGACGTTGTTGCAATGCCTGAATGACAATGGGAGGAGGAGGACCAGTGGCTGCAGGAGGCGCTTGTGGGTTGAGTGCACACTCCCGGTATGCCAGCGTCCTCTTCTTTGCCTTTTCTAGAGCCCGCACAGGGGCCCTCCATCCCGTCATCGTAGCATGCATGAGCTTGCTGACCTCAAGGTTCTTGTGCTTCCTCCAAAAATGGAGGAAAGCCACAAGATCCTGGCTTTGTTGAAGAGTGTGCTCACTCTTTTCATCCTTGACCTCTGCGTGTGTGGTTGCAAAGAGAGTGCAGACACTCTCTGGGGTGTTGAATAAATGGACGGGACCTATGATCTCTTGGTCTGTCCTGGTCCTCTTGTCGTAGAACCTCTTAGATGGGGTTGGAGGGTAGATCCTCGCCTGTATGTGTTGCTGCGCCTTTGCGAGAACAGCCCCTTGGTACCCATACAGGTATTCATTCACCCGAACGAACAGGGTATCCTTACCCTCCTTTGGGTCATGCCCAAAACCTAGTATGGTAAGGCCATGAGGGATTTCGTTCCCTTTGAACATGGGAAACATAGTGCCCTTGGCTGTCTCGAGGGTTAGTGGAGTGAGGGCCACTGGAGAGGTGAAGGTGAATGACGAGTCAGCCATGACAACGTCATGAGCAGCTTGTGGCTGCTCAGGAATGGAAGGGGCTTTTTCTTTCCCCTTGAGCGATGGTTTGAACGTAAACAGACCCTCCTGGATCCCCCCCCTCAAAGAAGAAGAGGACCCTGAGGGCCTGGACTGAGTTGGCTCGACAACCAACGACAAGGACGAGCTAGCACCTGTAGTCTGCTCGTCATGCAGGCGCTGTTGAAGAGACAGGGAACAGACCACCTCGAACTGGCGAACCTCATCCTGCTCATCTCTGGGGGCAAGGTGACGGCCCCCACACAACTCCTCGATCTTGCTGTGTGTAGCATTGAGCTGCACACAGAGGTTGTTCCGCTTGTCACGGTACCTCATCATACGCTTGCAAAGGTCTGCATATGACTTGCGTTGAGTGAGGCTCGCTGTATTATCAGCGAGATCCTCAATGGCTGGCTCCATGCCATGACACCAGGTTGCAACCCCTAGCACAATGTGCACTGCAAAGTCGCCACAAGTGTGACAGCTATTTTCATGGTGAACCATGGGGAGACCAGGGTGACAAACCCAGTCTCCAGGGGAGTTGTCCCTGGGACATTTTGCACGACGAGAGTCATGCAAAGGGGATTGGGAGTTGGACAGCACCTGCATACACTTGGCGCCGCTGCTGGTCGTAGTGTGACTGCCATGACCAGGAGGATCTGGTTCAGGTGAGCTCATGCGAATGCGAGACAGGGATCGGCCATGCGGGGCATCCGATCCCTCAGTACGTGCAGGGGAGGGAGAGTTATGACCAACGGCCATGGTGAAAGTGGATGGTAGTGGTGATATGAGAGGAAGAGAAAGAGAGAGAAAGTAGTTAAGCGAGAGGCATCTTTAAATCAAAGCGTGTGATTAAGTAATGAAAAAAGGAAATAAACTATATAAGGAAATTGATCGACATAAACTTTAAACTATCTACAGTGGCTGTGTTTTGTTTTATTCATTTGTATACTAATATGGAAATTGTGGTTGTGGGACTTTATTTTTCTTTGTTTTTCTTTTTTATCTTGATCACGTGGCGGTTGGTCCATCACTTTGGGTTACTTGATTTGGATGTAGTGTCATGTTTCATGACACTAAGGCTGCCTTGCGACCTTGGCTCGCTCTTGCGAGCCTTGTGTCTTTTGATGCAACAGGTGTGCGCTCCGCACACCTTGAAGTTCAAGGTACCTATCAAGGGCCTCCAACTCTTCACAATTCTTCTTGGGCTCCCATGTGGTGTCACCCAAGTTCCACTTCACAAGGAACTCGATATCATTCCTTCTCCATCGATGGGCGATTATCTCATCCACCAACCACTCTTTATCGTCTTTACTAATGTTGTAGAATGCGTGAGTGTCCCGTCGAGGAAACAACACATCGTTGTTTGCCTCGTATCATCTCAGCAATCTGATATGAAACATCTGATGAAGGCATTTAGCCTTCAGTTCATCAGGTAAGTCCAGTGTATATGTATCACTGGACTTATCTTTCCTCAGGACCTTCATTGGTCCTATGTATTATGGGATGAGCCTTCCAGCTTGTCCTTTTGGCATCGTTAAATTCTTAGTGGAGAGATATACGCTATCCCCCACTTGGAGAGTTGAACTCTCCCTTCTGGCCTTATTGGCCTGATGTGCTTGCATCACCCTACTTTCGATTATAGTGTCATGCGCCATTTCCAGGTTCTCAAGAGCCTGGTTAACAAATGCTCACACCCCTGGTGCCGAGGAAGGTCTTCCTTCCTTAATTCTATGCATCAGTACGGGCATAAACCTGTAGTTCAGCTCGAAGGGTGCAAACCCAGACAAGCTACTTATGCTCGAGTTAATGGCGAATTCTGTCATAGGTAATCTTTTGGCCCAATCAGTCTGATCGGGTCGAACCATGGAGTGTAGTATCTGTACTACATTCCAGATTGCTCGTTCTGAGGCACCATCCGTTTGTGGATGAAACACCATGGACATTAGGAGCTTGGCTCCCATCATCCAATGTAGTTCACGCTAGAAGGCTGACATGAACTTCAGATCCCTGTCAGAGACAATCATCTCTGGTAGTCCGTGTAAGCGGACCACCTCCTTCAAATATTTTATTGTGAGCTCGGATGCTTGCAATGTTGTATTCACAGGTACGAGGTGTACCATTGACGTCAGTCGACAAATGACCACCCACAAGTAGTCATACCCATTACTTGGCGGGAATGGGCCAACAAAGTCCATTGCGATTGATCCCCATGGTCTCCCAGGTATGGGTAGACTATGCAAGAGACCTTGCGGCCTCTGTCTGTTGGTCTTTGTCACTTGACAAGTCGGACAAGATCGACAGAATTGATCTACTTCTCACCCGAGCTTGGGCCACCAGTACCATCTGCAGATATAATCCGCTGTGTGTTGGGACCCAAAATGTCCCAGCACCTTGTGTGAACTATTGACCACAAGGATGACGATACTGTTGTCCTTAAATTTGGCATGTGGGAGGCATAAAACCTCCTCACCACCACAGTTATCTGTGTAGAGAAGACCATTCTTCTCTCTAAATCGTGGGTGATGACCTACTCGGTCTATTATCTTAGCGAAGAACGACTCACTTGTGTATCCCTTGCAGATCACTTCGAGGAATTCTGGTGTATTTCCATATGTCAGTGGTGGGGCTCTAGTGGCCTTTGCAGGTTCGAGAATCGTAGGATCCTCCTGTGCATTTGCATTCGGAGGATCCACGACTGTCTTCTGTGCAGCTGAGGCCATCTCTTGAGCCTCTTCTAAGCGATGTTCTCACTTTTCCTTTAGACAAGTACTCTTACAAATCTCATCTATGATCTCAATCGCTGAGTTTTTCAACTCCATCCATCGATCATGGGGAAGATCGTTCCCGTTTGGGTCCAAATGTATATCTGCATTGGCCCAATCAATCTCTTCATCTGAGGTGGTATCACCGCCTTCATTTTCATAGTAGCGGGATAAACAGTCCACTACTTGGTTCTCTGAACCCTTAGCATATACTATTCTCGTGTCGAATCACAATAAATAATTGAGCCAGCAAACTTGTCAGCTCGATAGTTTTCTTTGGGTATTCAAATACCCTAACACTTCATGATCCGTAACAATCATGAACTTGAAGCTGAGAAGCTTGTCTTCCCACTTCAATAGGGCTTCGATTATAGCGAGTGTTTCTCGCTTGAAAGTCCTGTAATTTTGCTGAGCATCACTCAGCTTTTTTGACATAAATCCTGTGGGCCTACAGGTCTGCCAATCAGACCCTTGTCCATACACCATGCCCACTCCATACAGTGATGCATCACAGACAAGCCAAATTGGCTCATCCTTCCTAGGGTCTATAGGCCTTAGGATCGGGTATTTACAGGCCATATCTTTTATGGTCTGAAAGCACTGATTGTGGAGTTCTCTCCACTTGAATGGATGACCATTCTGTTCAATGCTCGTTAACGGCATTGTGAATGCTGATACTTCTGGCATGAACTGTGCCAGGTATTCGACGAGACCAACAAACCGTTGTATCTCATTAAGAGTTCTTGGAGTTCTCCAACTCTGAATTTGAGACATCTTGTCTTGGTCTGCATGGATTCCATTTCGATCAATTACATGACCAAGACAATCAAGCTTTTCACTATAAACCTCACATTTCTCTTTTTCAAGATAAAACTCAGAATGTTCGAGTGTCTTGAACATTATCTGAAGGTGGCATTCATGCTCCTCCAGAGTATCGCTATAGACAAATATATTGTCTAAGTATACATAGACAAAGCACCCTATGTGATCTTGAAAGATCACAGTCATTAGGTGCTGGAATGTAGCAGAGGCGTTACAGTCCCCCTGTTGCATGACTTGACTCCAAAAAGTGCCATAAATCATGGAGAAGGCCGTCTTCCAGATGTCTTCCGGCTCCACACGAACCTGTTCATATGCATTTGACAGGTCTATCTTCGAGCGATACTTTGCTTGCACAACTTCCATCTGGATCTGATCCTGATCCTGAAAGGGTGTAATGTCCTTAATTGTGTTATCATTTTGTTTGCAGCAGTCAATGACTGTCCACAATTTCCCAGATTTCTTGGAAATACATAACATGGGTGCAGCCTGTGGGACACTTTTCATGACCCACCATTCCGTGTCTGTGTATAATCGGATTTTATCCGATAGTTGTTGCTTCAGAGTGTCTGGGCAATGAGGCAAGTGGTAAGCGTACTGCTTGCCTTTGTCGACTAACGGGATTCTATGATTGACATCCTGTAATGGAGGAAGTTTCTTCTTTACTCCTTCAAGTAAGTGTTCATATTTGTGAAACCATTGGTTTTGCAGTCAAGGAATGTCTTCCTTGGTCAGTGATTTTGTTTTTATTGCTGCGAGTTTTGGGCTCACAATTTTCTTATCTCTGTTCTCTCCCCTCCTCCCCTTTGAAAGGCCATTGTGGGAAATCTGTCCTGCTGACCTTCTGAGTCAATCAGAAGAGGAAGACGCCCTAGGGCGCCTTTTTTCCTCCATAGCGAGCTCTCGCTCACCAAGGAAGGATACATGCTGACGTCCAATTACAAGGACTTGAGTGTCAAAGTCCATTTGTGTGCAATGCTCGCGCAAAAATGGTATACCCAGTATACAATCGTAGCGATCGATATTTGTGACATCGAAGTATACCTTCAATCAGTATCATCCGACCATTAGTGGGTTTATCCCACCATGGGAGATCCATGAACAGCTCCCAATACAGCCTAATTGTAGTGTGAGCTGCTGTTCCAGCGGCTGCACACTCATATTCGTGACCCTTGCAAATGCAGGACTCACGAAATTACCAGTACTACCGGTATCGATCATTGTATATGCCTTGCAGCCATTAATCACAGCTTCAATTGTTGCACATGATCACAATGCAGCAGGCACTTGGGGACAAATCCCCAACTCCTACATGCCATCCCTGGTATGCATTGCATATCTGAATTCATGTGAAGAGTTCACGGGTGTCTCGATTGCCGCTAGGTGAACCTGGACATTACATAGAGGGAGTTGGGCACGATGTTGTCCCTCTTCCTCTGTATGGATCACCATAGACCCATATGGGGTGTCAACAACAATATCATCATTGTACACCCTAAAATTTCTGAATTGGGCGTTATGTCGGTCTAGCGCCCACCATTCCATCGTACCGCAAAGATGGTTGGCATCTGGCAGAGGTTGATTATTCCTCTGCAGCATGCAGATCCACTCAGTGGTTTCGCTGAGGTTATTCAGGAAATGATGCCTCCTGTCGAGTAATTTGCAGACTGTGTCCACTAGAGTGCATAGTGCACTTCTGGTGCAATCAATGTTCAGTCCATGCCCATTCATTTGGGCACGTTCACTTTGGTCCCACCTGTGATCATATTTGCAATGGGCCATTTGCAGTGGATATGCCATTGCTGTGTTGAGGGAAGGATTTCCCTTGATAGATGCTTCTGTGACATGTTCCACACACTGGTGACATTCAGAATGGGAGTTATCCATGTGGATGACTCCATATTGGTTGGACCACGTCCAACGATGAGTACTGGGAGTTCTTCTTCCATCCTTGTCTCCAGAGTTATCATGGGAAGTTCCTTCTGCATTCCCAACAGAAATCGCCGGGAGCGTAGCCCCCATGTCATCCATTAATATACTGACGTCATTTTCCTCAGTCCTGAGGGAAGCATTTTGGACTATGTCCACATGGGGTTGATACTCCATCATCCCGTTGCTCCAGATCCACACGCAACCCCATGGGGTGTCTATGGAGATGTGATCATCTCCTGTACGGACCTGTCGAAGGGGTCTATGAAGCGGACCCCTGATTTGGGTCAATATATCAACGACGAGCGTGTTCAGCTCGTCATCGTGATACCCCTGGTCTCTAATGAGATCAAACAGTCAGGCTGCATGTTTGAGCAGATCATGCTGGGCACCGGTAATGATATGCACATGTTGTGCCAGCGACTGGAGTGCATAGTATATAAACTGCCGCCCAGTCTCTGGTGCATTCCAGTACCTTACCAGGGGATGCATTCCCCTGTAATATGTTCGCACTCGAACTAGTGAATGTTCTTCACTGTTCAAAGATGGTCCGTCGCCATCTTCGGGATCATCGTCTGCAGTACCTGTCTTGGGTTCTGCAATGATACGCAGGGAGGCGCTCCTTACTTCCCCCGGGGATGATCGATATTCGATCTGGCCATCCTTGTTGATCCAGACTGCCCCCCAGGGTGTAAGGATCTGTACTTCATCAAAGGAGACATCAACCAAATGGTTGATATCCTTAAATTGCCTTAGGTCATGAGTTGCGCCCTCCAACTCATCCTGGACATCGGGGTTGTCAAACCCAGCATCATGGAGTAGCATCCGTGACTTCATTATTTGCAGGAGAGTGTTGCGACACAACTTCTCCATTTCCAATGCATGGAGAGACAGTTGCTGTAGCACTGTCTCTATACATTCAGACTCATTGTCTGCACAAAAGGAAATTCGATTTCCTTGGTCGAATCCGTGGTAGTACTGCTGTTGAGCAAACTTCCTGGGTTCATCCAACGCTCCCTCGAGTGAGGGATTCTGCTCAGAGAGTCCCTCTGTGACGTGGTATAAACGTCTGAGGCAGGCCGGGCAACCCCCATTGTGAACTACCCCATAAAGATATGACCACCCCCAGTCCTTGTCATTGGACTCCTGGGGTGTAGGGGTTTCTGAAGGGATATTGAAATTTGTATCCCCGACTTCAATGTTCATACTGGAGCACTGTACTCGGTGCTCCTCAAATTCCTCATCAGAGAGAGCATCCTCTCCATGTTGCATAGTTCCCAAATATGCGACCAGCTCGTCGTCATCTCCGGATTCAGAGATTTCTTCATAGCCATCAAAGATGTCATCACCTTCATCAGGGACGTCCTCAAGTCCCTCATCATCTGCTTTCTCCTGCGGATTCTCATCTGCATTGCCTTCGCTTGCGGGTTCATCATCCGCAGTTATGTATTCCTCAGGAGGACTTTCGCCTTCCTGTACATCTGCAGCAAACAGACAAGGTCTGATTGGACCTCCCTTCTTTGTGTCAGACCATGGCAAGGAACATTTGTCGGCCATGTGGCCTTCCTTGCCGCATTGATAGCAGGTTATACCTGCCAGGAATTTTCCTGTAGGCTTCCTAGGGTCTACAGGGGTTTTCCTGTTATTCTTATCCTGGTGACTACGGTCATCAGATCTGCCTTTATCAGGCAACGCGAATCGTATTTTTCTACGATAGATTGTGTTGCCTTTCTTGAAATACTTGGAACTATTTGTTCCAATGGACAATTTTTCCTTCATCCTGTCATATGGGTGTGAACCACCCCACTTTTGGGAATATTTATTCCCCAAGCCCAAGTGGTTCACTTTCATATGCATCTCAATCACCTTCTGAGCGGTTTCCATCTGCCAAACTTCTTCCATAATCTCTTTGATTGTGGAATGCTCAGCCAAGACTCCTCTTGATTCATATATACTATGAATCAGTAAATTGGGGAGACCCCTCAGGAGCTTCCTTGTGAAAGTATAGTCATCATGTGGTTGAACCATCTGAGTTGCCTTACGACGCAAGTTGTTATAGAAGGCTAAAGCCCCCTTCTCATGGTCATACCTTGTACGATCAAATTAATCAGCTGTGGTCTGTGTGGACGATTTGTGAATGAATCATTGAAACAGACTGCAAATGACGTTTTTGAACATCCAGTTTCTGATCCTTCAATCAGGAGAATCGATCTCTTGATCGAACCATTGGGAGGCCATGCCTTCCAAGTAGAGCCCTGTATACAGGACTTGATCTCCGTCACGATCTATTCCAGTGACTTTAAAAGTCCTGAAATATTTGAGTAGTTGGTTCAGCCACTCATTGTTAAAGTACTAAATAGGGGCAACAATGCCCAACTCAGAATGTGCCACAAGTACTGAGCACAACTATATTCACCTAAATAGGGGCGACAATGCCCAACTAAGATAAAGTAAATACAAGGTACTAAAGGTTAAGCAATGTCTCACCTCAGAATGTGCCACAAGTACTAAGCACAACTGAGGTGAGATGAAGAAGTTGGAAGGGTTAAATAGTGGTGAGGATACGCGCTCGCTAAACTCTGGGCAAGTCTAGAACAAGATAGGCGAAAATAGGCGTGCTGCTTCAGGAAATAACAAAGAGTGCAGCAGCACATGTTTGGAGGGAGTAGGAGTGCCACCAAGCGATCAACACAAGGTAAGACTATACTATAATAGGTGCATGTGAGTCTGAAAGAGGTAGGATGAAAGTCGGGTGAGAAACGACCAGAGTTGGTCTCTGTATGAACTCCGGAGATGTCTGGAGTTATACTTTGACACTCCCACTCGAGCGCAGCTGCAGGCCCATAGCCCTTATGAATTTCCAATGTTGTTCGTGGGGTAGGGGTTTTGTAAGAATGTCAGCTACCATATCTCCAGTAGGGACATACTGGACCACAGCCTCCCCTTTTCCAACCAAGTCGTCCCAAATGAAGTGGTACTTTCGTTGGATGTGCTTTGTCCAAGCACGGAATTGCGGATCCTGGCATAGAATGATAGCGGCTTGATTGTTGCAATGAAGTGTGGTCAGTCTGGTTTGTGGATGTCCGATTTCCTCAAAGAAAGTTCGAAGCCATGCGAGGTGTTGTCCAGCATTGCTAAGTCCGATGTACTCTGATTCAGTAGAGGATAGAGCAACCATGCTTTGCAGTTTGCTGGACCAGGAGATGGCGCTGCAATTACTGATAAAGACCTATCCAGAGACAGATCTGGAGTTGTCTGGGTCTTGCAACCATCTGGCATCTGAGAAACCATGGAAATCCATATCCAATGACACTTCGTTTCTGTTGAATTGGAGTTCCATGTCTATGGTGCCTTGGAGGTAGTGAAGTATGCATTTTGCGGTGTTCCAATGGCACTTTTTGGGAGCGGAGCTGAAACGGCTGAGAGTTCCAATGGAGTATGCAAGGTCCGGTCATGTTCCCATCATGAGGTATATGAGTGAGCCTATGACTGTCAGGTACGACACCTTAGTTCCGTTAATGATCATCTCCGACACTGTGAAGTTATCCTCCGGATCATTTGTGGATAATGACAGGCCATGAAGCATGGGTGATTGGCATGGAGTGGAGTTCATCATCCCGGTGTGCTGGAGAACAGTTTGTGCATACTGAGTTTGTGATAAGAATATGGTGCGGAGTTTTCAGTTGCGTTGGACTTCAACTCCTAGGATGAACTTTGCTTCTCCAAGGTCGTGCATCTTAAAAGTGGATGATAATGATGATTTCATGGAGTTCATGAAACTCCGTGTGCTAGCAGCAAGGAGTAGATTGTCAACATATACGATGAGAAAACAGACCTCATTTTGTTTCCGGAGGACATAGAGACATGTTTCCGTGTTCAGCTTTGTGAAGTCAAGTTCTCCTAACTTTTTGTCCAAGGTCCTGTTCCATGTCTGGCCTGCTTGTTTGAGTCCATACAACAATCTCCGAAGTCACCAGCAATATCTGGGTTAAATGGGTACTCCCTCCGGAGGGAGGAGGTACAGCTCTTCTTCCAGTTCTCCATTCAGGTATGCAGTAGAGACATCCATTTGATCCAACTCCAGATTGTATTTTGCTGCCAGGGCCATGATGGTCCGTATGGAGTTGAGGTTTGCAACAGGAGCAAATACCTCTTTATAATCTACACCTTCCTTTTAGGTAAAGCCCCATGCAACAATCCGGACTTTATATTGGTCCATGTCTCTGTTCTCATTGCGTTTGATTTGGAAAACAGGCTTGGAGGTGATCAGAGTTACTCCAGTGGGGAGTGGGACTGTCTCATATACATGATTTGCATTGAGGCTGAGGAGCTCTTCCTCCACTGCAGATCTCCATTTATCTGCATCTGGACGTTGGTAGGCTTCTTTTATGTTCTTAGGAAGGCTTTCTTCCATAGGTCCGTGGGCAATACCAGCGAAGATGTTATCATGGAGTTGATTGGAACTGTAGAAGGCTCCAGGCACATCAGGAGTTTCATCGGAGGTTTCTTCATCTGACTTCATAGGTTCCAGGGTATCTTCAATCTCAGCTTCTTCAGTGGAGTCTTCATGACCCCCCTGTTTCCATTGTATTTTCTCATCTAAGGTGCATTGATAATCCTGGTTTTTGTTTGCAGGTTTTTGTGCACGGCTCCCTCTGCGAACTCCTCCGATTATTTGTGCAGGAGGATGTACCAGGGTTTGTGACAGAATTGGTTCTGGAGTTGGAGGTTGGAGGTGGAGTTGGCTAAGCTTGTCCACTAGATTGAGAACTTCATCTGGGTCATGAATATCTTTCACTGAAGCTGGGAGGGGTGTGGTGACTTGCTCATCATCCTCCTCGTCCGGAGTTGTTTCAGATGTCTGTATTGGATGAGTGTTGAGTCCCTCCCACTGATCCTTGGAGGCACAAATCCAAGGAGTAGCTTCAGAGTTGGAGATGGTATTGGTTTTGTTGAAAGTGACATGTCAACTGGAGATGATGGTCCAGCGTTCCAGGTCTAGGAGTTTGTATGCTTGTTGTCCATGTGTGTATCCAAGCATGATACACTTTCTTCCATGGGCTCGGAATTTTCCTTTTCGCTGTTCTCTTGGGATTAGAGTGTATCCGATGCATCCAAAAGGCCAGAACAGGGTGGAGTCGACCGGTTGCTTGAATATCGAGTGATATGGTGTGTCTCCGTTTAGGGTGGAGGTCGGACTCCGGGCAGAGATGTATGCAGCAGTGGACATGGCATCTGTCCAAAAGGATTTTGGGAGTTTGGGATCCTCGAGCATGAAGTTGGCAAGGAGTGATAGCATTTGGTTCATGTGTTCAGCCAGTCCATTTTGTTCCAGAGTGTATGGTGCAGAGGTTTCTAGGAATGTACCTTCGCTTCTGAGTACGTCTTTGAAGTCTTTATTTGTGTACTCGCTTCCCCCATTACTTCGGATAAACTGGACATGCAGGTCCGAAAAGCATTCCGTGGTGATTTCCATGCGGAGGTAGTTTTGGACATTGGACTTTCAACAGAGATAGGTGTCGCGGACATCACTTTTGTGCTTAAGGAAATAGATCCATGGGAATTGACTGTAATCATCAACAATTAGGAGCCAGTACCTGTAGCCCTCATGGGATTGTGGAGTTATCAGACCTCCAACGTCCGTGTGTACCATTTGCAGAGGAGCCGAGATACGTGGGTGTTCATGCGATTTGAATGGTAGTTTCTTTTGTTTTCCCATGGTACATGGTTCACAGAATTTCGGTGTTCCAGTGAGTTTGTCGATGCTCCGAAGTTGGCCTTTTTGTACCATGGTTTGAATTCGTGATATGGAGATGTGTCCTAATTGGTGATATAGAGTATTTATGTCAACAGAGATGAGACTGGAATCTGGAGTATGTATTGGAGTTACCGCAGCATGGTACAGTCCATTCTTATGATGTTCGAGCATGACAGTGTGACGTCCTTTTCTTATGGAGTAGGAGTTTGACTTTCCTGGGAATGATGTACAGAATCCTAATCTGGACAGCTTGGGTATGGAGATCAAAGATAGTGCAAACTCCGGTACATGTAGGACATCACTGAGGGTGATTTTGTAGTGGTGTTCGTTGACGCTTGAGTGGAGGATTACTGTTCCTATTCCGGTTGCGTGTACAACGGAGTTGTCACCGAATTGAACTGGGTGTGCGGGGGAGAGTCCGGAGTATGTGGAGAACCAATCTTGATGAGGTACCATGTGTGATGTTGCTCTGGAGTTGATAATGATGGTCTCCTCCGGTGAATTCTTGGGATCAGATGAGATGTAAGCCTGAATGCATTTGTATAGGGCATGATTTACATGGGCGCTAGCTACATTCGTCTTGTCTGGTGGTTTAGTGTCTGGACTGGGATCTCCTTCCGCCAAGTTCGCCTTTTCACTTTTGTATTTGTCTTTCAACTCCTGCGGCCACCACTTAGAGCTCCAGCATTCCTCCGTACTGTGTCCACTAGTCTGGTGGTACTTGCAATGCTTCATGCTTTTCTTCTTCCATTCTCCTTTGACACTGGCGGAGTGGGTGGAGTCAGATTTGGTGGAGAGCTTTAGTCTGGTGTTTTTGAAGAGGATGCGGATCTCGATGGAGTTGAAAGAGAGTTTGCTTTCATCGATGGTGTTGATGATTGACGATGCGAAGGTGCTCCATTCTGGAGTTTTCAGGAGTGAGTGGAGAAAGATGAAGGTGAGGATTTTGGGATCGACAACGTACTTCATTCCTGCTAGTCGAGTCTCCAGAGTCTGGATAGATGTGATGTGTTCAGAGATGTTGGATTTTCCATCCCACTCTGATGTGAATAGCTGGCAATAGAAGTGATAAGCGGAGGGGAGGTCCGACTTTTGATAGAGTTCTAAGAGTGCATCATACAAGTCCTTGGTGGAGGTGTAGGACTCTGTCCAGAGGAGGATTGCATCACAGATATGATCTTGGATGATACTGTGCGCCTTCTCATCTCGCTCGATCCACTTTTGGACCTCGTCTCCAGAGCTGATTGTGGCAGATGTGGAGCTTTGTTTGGTGGAGGCAGAAGTGGAGGTGCTGGTGGTTTGGCAGGCGTCTGTACTGAGAATGACTCCAAGGACCTTTTCCCTGCAGAGTTTGGCGGAGATACGTAGTTTCTATACTTGAAAGTTTTCGGGCCCAAGTAGAATGGGGCACTCGACGATTGAGGAGGTCTTGGAGGGCATCGGAGTTGGAGTCAGGACAAGATAGTGATTACACTGCATGAGTGGAGTTGTGCAAGGTCATGGAGTGTTATGCTAGTGTGTGCTAGCAGGGCTCATAACCTATTAAAGTACTAAATAGGGGCAACAATGCCCAACTCAGAATGTGCCACAAGTACTGAGCACAACTATATTCACCGAAATAGGGGCGACAATGCCCAACTAAGATAAAGTAAATACAAGGTACTAAAGGTTAAGCAATGTCTCACCTCAGAATGTGCCACAAGTACTGAGCACAACTGAGGTGAGATAAAGAAGTTGGAAGGGTTAAATAGTGGTGAGGATATGCGCTTGCTAAACTCTAGGCAAGTCCGGAACAAGATAGGTGAAAATAGGTGTGCTGCTTTGGGAAATAACAAAGAGTGCAGCAGTGCATGTTTGGAGGGAGTAGGAGCGCCACCAAGCGATCAACACGAGGTAAGACTATACTATAATAGGTGCATGTGAGTCCGAAAGAGGTAGGATGAAAGTCAGGTGAGAAACAACCAGAGTTGGTCTCTGTACAAACTCCTGAGATGTCTGGAGTTATACTTTGACACAACATGACCATCATATGACAATGAGGCAGGTGAGGGCTGCGCAATGACTATCATGCAATAATGACAACAAGAACAGCGGTGGAGATGGTGCTAACCTGTGCCACTACTACCATATGATGACTGTGCAGGTGAGGGCTGTGCAATGGTGCCACAATGACTGGAGTGGCAGCGACAGTGGTGCATGCCACTACCACCACCATATGACCATGAGGTGGGTGGGACTGACAATGGTGACAGCACTGGGCACATGCCACCATCACCATACCATGGCACAGGCAGGGGCTGCACAACAGTGCACCACCACTATGCGACGACAATGGCAATTCGATGATAGAGGCAGGTGATGCTGCACAACAGCACACCCTACACGAGCACTGCGACAGTGTGCCTGTCACCATTACCTTGATGACAATGGAGTGGCACAATGGCACATGCACCACCCACCAGCATGATGATGACGAGGGGAGATGGCCTACCCACTACCACCATATGACAATGGCACAACAGCCTCCCCACCACAGCTGTCATGTGATGAGACAGGCAAGAGCTGTGCAATAGTATGCCATCACCATGCTGTGACAATGAGAACAGCAAGCTCACATGTAACCACCACTGTGGCGTTGATGAAAATCAATGGTGCACCATCACCAGCATGTGACGACAGGTGACAGTAACCAGCATGCCTTACCACTGTGATACAATGGGAACGGCCCTGCAACAATGAAGGGGGTGCAATGGCAGCACACCATGTGCATGACAACGAGGGCTGTGCGATCAGCGCACCATCACCCCATGTGTGACAGTGACAGCAGCATATTGGTGACCCTGCCCCACAAGGATGACAACAGTGCAAGTGAAGGCTACACAGCAGCATGCCATCACCAATGCACTGACAGTGGTGAAGGTGAGGGGTGATAATGACAATGACAATGACATGGGGGAGGGCTGTGTGGTGGCGAAGCACAATGTGTCCACCACGACCACACAATGACCATGACAATAATGACCATAAGGGCTGCACAATGGTCCCCCCCACCCTCTTGACAATGATAAAGCTTGCAAGGGATGCATGACAGCATGCCACCACCAGCATGATGACAAAGGCAAGGGAGGCACAACGGCCTGCCCCCTCCATCCCCACCACAGGTGAGGCCTGCACTATAGCATGCCATCACCAATGTGACAATGACAGTGGCGGAGGCAAGGGGGCTGCAATGGCATGCCCCATTTCACCCCAATGACAATGATGATGACAACAACATGGGTGAGGGTGCAGGTGCAGGTGCAGGTGTGGGTGTGACAGGGTATGGGTAGTAGGTGGTAGCAATGTGCTGTAGTATACCTGCGCCACCACCACCACCATCATGACAATGATGAGGCTGAGGGAACGCAATGGCGCACCTGCCACCACTATGCTGGCAATGAAGATGATGAGGGTGAGGGTATGCAAATGGCACACCTGCTGCTACCACCACCATGATGATGAGGGCAAGGGTATGGAATGGCACACCTACTTCCACCACCGCCATCACTACAAAAATGGCAAGGGCTGGTACACAATGGCACACTCACCACCACAGTGCCAATGGCAAGTGTGGGGGGTGAAACAGCAACCTACCACAGGAATGCATGACAGTATTCCAATGGAGGTGGCATATGACATGTCCACCACTACCGTGATGAACACAGCAGCAACAGGAACAATGGGGTAGCACAACCATACCCCATTACAACCAGGACAGTGAGGGCACGCTGACACCACTACTACCACCAGAAGGCAGGGGGACCCCACTTTGGATGGCTGCCCGCCAACTGCAGCCCTGATGACATGGATAATGAGGGGGTGCAATGGCACCACCATGCACACTATGGCAATGAGAATGAGGAAGGTGGGGGGCACTACAACCAACCACCTGTGGCAAAGTGGCAAGGGGGTTACCCACCACAACAATGATAATGAGGGTGGGAGCATGCAATAGCATGCCCACCACCACATTGACAATGATGTGCAATGGCAGTGCAGCAACACATCATCATGAGTGACAGTAGTGAGGGTGAGGGCAGTATGTAAACCCATGGGTTGACCTACTGTGAGTTAGTACCCATGGACCCATGTATGGTACCCATGAAATGTGAGACCCATGGGTTGGCAGGTATGGGTATTAAGTGGGTACAGGTATGGGTTGAGCCTTGGATACCCCTGGGGTTACCTGTGTCCATCTCTACCTACATCTGCAGGGTACTTGAACACTGACTGTCCACAGTCAGTCACATGACTCGGTTAGGTGCAGACCTTGAAAATGCGAACAATGGACATGTTTGACACTTAAGACGCATCCATCATTCCACATCCACTTCAACTTTTCCCCACTCTTCTTCTTATCTCTCTACCATGTCAACAAACTCTTCCACCATCAACAACCCGACACCCATAACCATCGCTGCTGCCAACCTTCAAGCTACATGCGAGAAGGTCTGGGATCTTGCAGACTGCATATCCGATGACAAGGATGACTTGCGGGATGATCAGGAGGCATAGGTAGAACAATAGGAGTCCATGCTGGTATGTGACTAGCTGTCTCAGACGACCTTTTACTAACTTCTCATTTAGGAACAGGTTCAATGTTGCCTTAAAGCAGCAGGCAATCAGGGTCTGGAAAGAAAAAGTGACCTCCAGACCCTCATAGCACTAAGAGGTTGCAACGATCTCTACAACAAGTGGGTTGCCAAGTGGAAGAACCAGGAACAATGTGAACGGGAGGAAGTGCTGAAGGAGACAAGGTTGCCCTTGATGGTCACCAGAAATTTGAGATACTACAGGCTGTTCAACAAGAGTCCAGTCGGTTCAGACGAGGAGAGCAAGAGTGAGCACAAGGAGCTGACTCCCCCAGCAATGGGTCTGGCAGAGGCAAGCAGAACAGGTAGACCAGTGCAGTCTACAAGGAACAAGGTATGTCACAGAGGTTGTCATTGATGGCATGGTACTGAACATAGTGATAGTGTGCATGTCCAGTGGTAGACGACAACAAAGAAGATAAAGAAGCACCCCCTCCGGTGAAGAAAACGATGATCGTGCCAGTCACAAGTACAAGCCTGGCCCCATGTGGTCAGTGCATGAAGAGGTAGGTGATGTGCTCTAGACTACCAGACCAGGTCTGCAATCTGTGTGTCAAACAGAAGATGAAGTGTGACCTGTCAAAGGGACGAGGGAAGGCGGGCAAGAAGGCAAGTGAGGAAGTTGTCATGGACAAGGGAAAGGCACCAGGTAAGTACATGCAGGGTACTTGGATTCAAGCTAACCCAGATTGACAGCTGCAGCACCATCCAGACAATGACAAGAGAAGCCATTCCCAAACCTTCTGAAGATGATTTTCAACACAGAAGAATTGGATGCACTGGAGGATGAGCAGAAGGAGGATGATGAGGTGGTGGAAGTGGTGCCAACAAAACTGGTCCAACACAGACAACCTTCGACTGAAGACCAAGTTGAAGCAGCGCTCAATGCCCTCAAGAGCAAGGTGCTCGTGTTGCAAGCTGCATTGAAGAAGGGCCAAAACAGATTCAGGTACTTTGGAGTAGCTGAGATTGTTCATGTTTTGCAGTATGACAGTTCCCTCAGCTTGACACACAGCCAGGTTGTCAGTGATTGAAATTAATCATGGCCTCAATAATGCAGAGCTACACTGATGAGAGGCACCATGAAGTAATTCATGAAATAATCCAGCATACACTAGAACTTATTCAAATTCTCCTCTTCTCCTTGCTTCAATTTCTCACTGGCAACTCACCATCATATTCCTGATGTGACCCAATTAAATATCATACATCTGTCTTATCTGGCTATGGTTAGGTGCAAGAGCTCACATCACAGGACACCCTGATTGCATCAAGTGCAAGCTTGGCCTCTCAAAAGAGGCCTTTCTTTCTCTTGTAGCTAAATTTTGCCAGCTTGGCTATGAAAGCTCATGCAGGGTAAAGCTCAAGGAAGAGGTTGCGATATTTCTGTACATGTCAGTTACTGGTCTTACAGTGAGACATGTTGGTGAGCATTTCCAGCGCTCAAGCAACATGGTCTCAAAGTAAGTCTTAAACAATTAGATGTGTGGTGTGTACACTCATATCTAACAGATACTTTAAGATGGTGCTTGGGGCTCTTGCCAGCCCACCGTTCTATACAAAATATGTGGTATTCCCGACTGGTGAAGATATACCATCAAGAATCCATGAAAATCCAAAGTTTTTTCTATTCTTTCAGCATGCCATCGGGGCGATTGATGGTAGTCATATACCTATGTCTGCTCTGTCAATATTTCATTCAAAATACTGTAACCATAAAGGCTATCTATCTCAGAATATCCTTTGCATCTGTGACTTCAACCTCAAATTTATGTATGTGCTTTCTGGATGGGAGGGTTCTGCTGCAGATTCCCACATTTTTGAGAACGCCATCAGCACAGACCTGCAAATCCCACATCGAAAGTTTCTGCTCGCTGATGCAGGCTTTCCTCTCAGAAAGGATCTACTTGTTCCATACCGTAGTGTTTGATACCACCTTGCAGAATGGGGCCGTGCAAAGTTATGGTATGCACATTTTTTTTCTATTGCATGTTTTACTACATTCATTTCAGTCCTACTACCCATGAAGAACTCTTCAATCTGTGCCATGCATCTGCCCGCAATATCATGGAACACATTTTTGATGTCCTCAAACAATGCTTTCAAATCCTCCTACTCCCCATCAAATCCTCCCTCACAACACAAGCACAATTGCCCACTGCACTGTGTACACTTCACAATTTCATTCATGTATATGACACAAATGTGAATAGTGATGCTAGTGACACTGATGATGAGGCTGGGGGGGAAGGTGATTCAGATCCTATTGATCCCCAAGGTCTGCTTCTACCTGGTCATCTAGGAACCAGTGCTGCTGTGTATAGCACAATAGATGACTTGCAAATGAAGCAAGTGTGGGATACCATTGTGCAGGCAATGTGGGATCAGTATCCGATGGTCTTGCAAGAACAAAGTATGGAGGATGTTGCTGAGGAATTGGAGGACACTGATGAGGGATCTGATACCATGGATATTTACCTGTAACTTGTGGATGTTCATAGTCTTCAACAGACTTGTTCGAAATGCAATGTGATTGCTGATAATATGCCCATTGTATGCATGTGCCAACCATGACATCCACCACCACCACTACCACCACTGGAGCGATGACAATGGCAAAGGCAAGGGTATGCAATGGTGCATCCACCACTACAGCGCTGACAATGAGGGTGCAGTGCAAAACAGCACACCAGTGTCACCACCACCACCACTACAACTGTCAAAGTATGTATAACTCCGGACATCTCCAGAGTTTGCATAGAAACCAACTCCAGTCGTCTTTCGCTCATTTCTTATCCTACCTCTTTCGGACTTGCTTATACCTATTAGAGTATAGTCATACCTTGTGTTGATTGCTTGGTGGCACTTCTACTCCCTTCGAACATGCACTGCTGTGCCCTTTGTTATCTCCCAAAGCAGTGTGCTTAGTTTTGCCTATCCTATTCTGGACCTTTCCAGAGTTTAGCGAGTGTGTATCCTCATCACTATTTAACCCTTCTGACTTCTTCATCTCATCTCAGTTGTGCTTAGTACTTGTGGCACATTCTGAGTGTGAGACACTGCTTCATTCTTAGTACCCTGTATTTACCTTACCTTAGTTGGGCATTGTTGCCCCTATTTAGGTGAATAATAGTTGTGCTCAGTACTTGTGGCACATTCTGAGTTGGGCATTGTTGCCTCTACTTAGTACTTTAACAACAACAACAATGGCAAACTTGGTGAGGGCAGCACACCCACCACCATGGCACCAACTACATGCTATGCAAAACAGCATTCCTTTGTTACCACCACCATCACTACAACAATGACACATCAGCAAATCATAAAGTACCTGTGCAGTGCTGCACAGGTTGTCACAGGTGTGACAATGTTATACCAAGGTCCCCCCCTGTGCAACTCAGTCACAGTGTCACCACAGAGCCACAGACTTGTGTGTGGCTGTATAGCATGCTCGAACTATGGAGCCTGTGATGGCTGTAGCATACTGTATGACATCTGTAATACAATATCATTAGCTTAATTTTTTTGGGGCCCACTGTACTAATTGTATACAAATTGAATCATATTCAATCTGTAGCTACTACATGAAATTGTATGTATGCCCTTACCCTCTGTACACCCATTGTGGTTCAAGTGCTTCTGCACTCTTGGCTCCATCATGGGGGTGATGGTGGTGGGCATGCTGCATCACCCTTGTTATCATCATGATAGTGGTAGGCAGCCTGCCGCTCCGTCTCGTGCTGGTGGGTGGTGCACCCCATCTTCATCGTCACTATTGGGTCAGATGTGCCATTGCACCGCACTGCCCTTGCCCCCATTGGCATTGGGGTGGTGGGTGTGCTGTTGCATGCCCTCACCCATGCAATCGTCATTATGGGCACGTGGGTGGGGTGGTGGTGGTAACTGTGCCATTGCACACACCCTTGCTCTTGTCACTGTTGGCATTTGGGTAGTGGGTGTGCTGTTGTGCACCCTCACCCATGCTGTCATCATTGTGGACCCACAGGTCGGGTGGTGGTGGTGACCATGTGTTAAAATACTAAATAGGGGCAGCAATGCCCAACTAAGGTAAAGTAAATATAGAGTACTAGGAATGAAGCAAGGTCTCACCTCAGAATGCACTGCAAGTACTGAGCACAACTGAGGTGAGACGAAGGAGTCGGAAGGGTTAAATAGTGACGAGGCTACGCACTCGCTAAACTCCGGAAAGGTCTGGAATGGGATAGGTGAAACTAGGTGCGCTGCTTTGGGAATCAACAAAGGACACAGCAGTGTGTATTCGGAGGGAGTAGGAGTGCCACCAAGCGATCGACACGAGGTAAGACTATACTATAATAGGTGTAAGTAAGTCCAAAAGAGGTAGAATAAGAAATGAGCGAAAAACGACTGGAGTTGGTCTCTGTGCAAACTCTGGAGATGTCTGGAGTTATACTTTGACACCATGCCGTTGTGCTGCATGGCCCCTGCCGCCGTCAGTATTGAGGTGGTGGGTGTACCATTGCACACCCTTGCCCATGACGTTGTCATCATGGGCATGTAGGTAGGGTGGTGGTGATGGTGACTGCACCATTGTGCGTCCTTGCCCATGCTGCCATTGTCGTGGGTGTGTGGATGGGGTGGGGGTGATGGCAACCATGCTGTTGTGCCACCTCACCCTTGCTGTTGTTAGTATTGAGGTGGTAGATGCGCAGTTGCACCCCTTCACCCAAGTCATTGTTGTCATGGGCATGCAGATGGATGGTAGTGATGGTGACCTTGCTGTTGCACCACCTCACCCTCACCATCGTTGGTACTGTGGTGGTAGATGTGCAATTGCGCATCCTCACCCATGCCACTATCATCGTGGGCATGTGGATGGGGTGGGGGTGATGGCAACCATGCTGTTGCGCCACCTCGCCCTTGCTGTCATCAGTATTGAGGTGGTAGGTGTGCAGTTGCACCCCCTTGCCCAAGTTGTCATCGTCATGGGTGTGCAGATGGATGGTGGTGATGGTGACCTCGCTGTTGGGCTGCCTCACCCTCACCATCATCAGTACTGTGGTGGTGGGTGCACAATTGTGCATCCTTGCCCATGCCACCGTTGTCATGGGTGTGTGCATCAGAAAAAGCCTCCTTTGGATAATTTAATCAAATTCCATGAAATAGGCTGATATTTCAAAGGAATACCTTATAATTCATCTAATTCTTGACATTCACTATTTTACCTAGTCATATCTAGCCCCCCCTTTATTTTCACCACAAAATCTTGATATTTTACATATAATTTCATGTAATTTACATATTATTAGAAAGAAATTGGCTGTCTATTTGAGTCAGATTCATATGTAAATGACAAGTTTTTGTTGGCATGTATAGAACATTGGCAGAATTTTAACATCAATTTATATTCTTTTGACTCAGATTCATGCACAATAATTCTGAAAATATATATATATATTCAAATATATCTAATACAATATAGATCAATAGAACAGAGGACAGGTGCAGATGCTCAGATACCACACTCACAGTGGACATGGATGTGCATGGGTGGGGTGTGCCTGGATATGAAGGTGCACGGGCACTCACCTTTGTGCTAGGTGGACACAAGTGAGTGCCAGTACATATCAGCAGGCACACACCTGGCGATGGGTGGGTGCAAGTGCGCAAGTGTGTGGGTGTGCAGTGTGCCTGTGTTGGGTAGACATGGGTAAGCTTGGGGTGAGCAGGGTACAAAGGGATGGGACACACCTAGTGCTCAACTGGCACAGGTATGCATGTACAGTGCTGGCACTAGGTCAGCGCAGATGTATGGGTGTGCGGTGTGTATGGGTTTTGTGCCTTGGTGCTGGGTGGGTGCAGGTGAGTGTGGATGTACATGGGTAGGGACACACCAACACTGGGACATGGGTGTGTACACAGGCTTTTTTAGTACATCAAGGTTGCATGGTTTTTTTGTGCCTTTGTGCTGGGTGCATGGAGGTGAGTGCGGGTGGCAAATGAGTGGGCACTCACCTGGTACTAGGGTGCATGTGTACGTGTGTGCAATGTGCATGTGCCTGGATGTTGGTAAGTATGGGTGTGGTGAGTGAAGAGTGTACAAATAATTGAGCTGTGCGGTGAGAGTGGAAATGAGAGAGAAGAAAATTTCTGAGTAAAGTGTTTAGTACATGTTATGTAAGCTTATGCCACATCAGCTCAACTGCATGTGCCACCACTCGCATTTCCACTAAGTCTCACCTGCACTACTCACCTGCACTACTCACCCACACTCACCATACCAACTGTTACACCCCACTGCCACCCAATGTAGGTATGTGCTCACCACTGTACACTCATTCACACTCACCTGCTACCACAGCACTGACAATGAAGGGGATGGAGTAAAGTGGTGCACCTGCATCACCATCGCCATCACTACATCAGCTACAAGAGCAAGGGTACACAATGGCACACCCACTGCCACAGTGCCAATGACCAGAGTGACAGTGCAAAACAGTGCACACTATCACACCACCATCACCATGACGATGAGGGCGAGGGTACACAATAGCACACCTATTACCACAATGCTGACAATGAGGTGACGGTGTGAAATGGTGCACCTGTGCCACCACTGCCATCACCACAATGACGACGAGGGCAAGGGTACACAATGGCACACCCATTACCACAATGCCAACAACAAGATGAAGGTACACACACAGTGCACCCGCTGCCACCACCACCACCACCTCGATGACGTTGAGGGCGAGGGTATGCGACAGTGCACCCACCACCACTGTGCTGGTGATGAAGACAATGAGGTGAGGGTATGCATATGGCACACCAGCTGCCACTACCACCACCACCATGATGACATTGAGGGCAAGGGTATGTGATGGTGCACCCACCACCACAGTGCCGATGAGCACACCCACTTCCACCATCCCATCACTATAATGATGGTAGGTGCCAATAATGATGAGGGCAGGGGCATGCAACAGCATGCCCATCATTATAAGTGATGGTGGTGAGGGCAAGTGTGAGGGTAAGGGCAAGGGGGGAGCATGAGTGTACACTATGTATTAGGTAGTATCTAATACATATATTCATTTTATTTACTTTAAAGTGTGATGTGCAAGTGTGAAAAAGAAAAAGAAAAAAGCTACTACTGTCATTAAGCTTAAATGTTATAAATTATATATTGGGGTCTAGAAATTTGTAATATTTACTTCCTTTTGGGCATAATGTACACAATTATCTATATTACTTGAATTTTGATGAAATTATCCAAAGGAGGGTTTTCCTGATGTGGATGGGGTGGGGATGATGGCAACTGTGCCGTTGTGCCACCTCGCCCTTGCCATTGTTGGTATTGAGGTGGTAGGTGCACAGTTGTGCCCCCTCACCCAAGTCGTCATTGTTGTGGGCATGCAGATGGGATGGTGGTGATGGCAACCTCACCCTTGTGTTACCTCACCCTTGCCATCATCGGCATTGTGGTGGTGGGTGTGCCATTGTGCACTCTCACCCATGTTGTCATTGTTGTGGGCATGTAGATTAGGTGGGGTGACGGCAACTGTGCTATTGTGCCACCTTTCCCTTGCCATCATTGGTATTAAGGCAGTAAGTGTGCAGTTGTGCCCCCTTGCCCAAGTTGTTGTCATCATGGGCGTGTGGATGGGATGGTGTTGATGGTGACCTTGCCATTGTGCCACCTTGCCCTTGCTGTTGTCAGCATTGTGGTGGTGGGTGCACCATTACATACCCTCACCCATGCCATTATCATCGTGGGCATGCAGATAGGGTGGTGATGGCGACTGTGCCATTACACTGTCTCACCCTTGCTGTCATCAGTACTGTGGTGGTGGGTGCACCGTTGTGTGCCCTCGCCCATGCCATCATTGTCATGGGTGTGTGGATGGGGTGGTGGTGATGGCAACTGTGCTGTTGTGCTGCCTTGCCCATGTCATTGGTACTGTGGTGGTGAGTGCACTGTTGCACACCCTTGCCCATGCCATCATCGTCATGGGCATGTGGTGCTGGTGGTAGTGGGAGCACCATAGTTGCTGTTGGTGTAGTGGTGATGGGTGCACTGTTGTGTACCATCATCGTTGCTGGCATGTAGTGGTAGTGGTGGTGGTAGTTGGCACCCCATTGTCATTGGCACAATGGTGATGGGTGCGCTGTTGGATGGGGTAGGCATGCACTGTGTCGTCGTTGGCACAGTGATGGTAGGTGTGCTGTTGCTTACCCTTGTCCTCACCATCGTTGTCTTGGGTTATGGGTGCATGGTGATGGTGGTAGGTGCATGGTTATGCCCGCCTCGCCCTCAGCTTGATGGGGTAGGCACAGCATGTCATTGTTGCTGTAGTGGTGGTGGTGCACTGTTGCATACCCTCATCCTCATCATCATTGTGGTCGCATGGAGGTGGTGGTGGGTACACCGTCTCACCTCCTGCTTAGGGGTACGGTAGTGGTGTGTACAAAGGGAGGCAGCACGTGTGGGTGCATTTGGAGTGTGGGAGGTAGGGAGACAGGTAGTGGGGATGGTGTGTGGGGGATGGTGAAGCACATAGGTGGAGGCAACAGCTAAGGTGAGGGAAGTTGGGAGTGGTGAGTGGGTGTGTAGTAATGGCAGCATAGTATGTAAGCAAATCAAATCCTAATTAAGGTCATGTGATCCATTTGTGCAAAATCTCTAAGTCCTCATCTATTAGAAAACTACTACTACATTTTATTAGGTTATGTACTAGGTACTGTATGTAGTGTACGTAATGCTATCAGAGTCTGTGGGGCCCTCAAACTCAGTAGTGCTGTCAGGTGGTGGTGCTGTGACATGATGTGACATCTAGTAACACTGTGACATAACTGTAGCTACTATAGCTATTCTATTACTGTATTACCTAGTTAGTCTGTAGCACTGTCAAACCATGTAGCACTGTCAGTGGGTGACGTTGTGACATGATGTCACATCTTGTGACACTGTGATGTGACTGTACCTTACTTGTAACTATGTGACTCCGTGACTCTGTTGGCATGCAATGATGTAACATGATGTAACATGCTGCCACTTGCTGTCAAATTGCCATAATTATTGTAATAATTACAAAATAACTGTCACAAAGTTAGTGATTTGCTGATGCAACAGTGAAGGTATACAATGGCACACCCAACCACAGCACTGACAAGGGTGTAGTGGCAAAAAGACATCCTACCACCTCAATGATGATAGCAACAGGGTAGCTGAAGCCAGTGGTCTGCCCATTACCACCATGCAATGACATGGAGGGCAAGGACTGCACAATGGCGCACCACCACTCCACTGTAATGACAACAAGGGGGCAAAGGGGCATGTGACGGCATGCCAGCACACCCACCACTACCATGACAAGACAGTAGTGGCAGGGATGACAAGGTCATGCAACTCTGCGCCCACTGCAGCCAGGATAGTGATGGCTCAACCACACACTGATGAGGCATAGCCATGAGCCCACCAACACCAGATCGGCAAGGGGGCACTACCATGCCTATGCTACAGTGGCAACTGCCCACCAACCACAACCCCAACAGCATGGATTGTGAGGGGATGCAACAGCACCACCACACTCACCATGGCAACAAGGACAAGGATGATGGGGGCGCCACAAAGACACATCTGCTGTGCCATACTAGGTGAGGCAAAGCTGGTGCACCACTAAGCACCTGTGACAAAGCAGCAGGGGGGTGTATCCACACACCCCATGGTGACAATGACAGGTGCAGGTACTGCACTCCCACCACAACAATGACAGGCATGTGATGGCATGGCCACCACCACATTGATAATAGCGGTGCAACGGTGGCCTATCATCAAGAGGTTGCCTGCTGTGGTATTGCCACCACCACATTGATAATAGCGGTGCAATGGTGGCCTATCATCAAGAGGTTGCCTGCTGTGGTATTGCCATTACACTAGACTAAACCTGCTACATATAGATGAACAACAAGTCATGTATGACAATCATAGTACTGTATGAGTCAAAGTAAGAATGAAAACATATACAGCGAGATGAAAGCATGGGACACAAGGAAACATCATAGTATGAAACAAAATGATTACAAAATGACAATGCCAACAGCCCTCACACTGCCTCTGAAGTCTCATCCATCAGCAAATTGCCATTTTGGGAACAGAGTTCACACACTATGACAACATTTAGCCGAGTGACAGCATGTGACAGCATGTGACAGCCATATGACAGCATCCACATGCTGATGGAGTCACACTGTCACATAGTTACAGTAGGTACAGCTTGTCACACAGTCACATTACATCACAGTGGCTACATCTGATAGTGTGTACAATAGTGTACAGTGGTGTACAGTGCAGACAGAATTAATTAGCATAGTAGACTAATAAAGTGTAGTAATACATTCCTAATGCTGAGTGACTTAGCAAAATTCCAGACAATTGGGTCATGTGACAATTATGTTCAATTGCTTACTATACTTCTTATCCACCTTCACCACAACTACCCCCAGATGATGTGTAGGGGCATGCAACAGCGCACAGCACATCCACCACCCATAAGACGACAAGCAGGGCAAGGGGAGCGCAACAGCACCCCCACCACCAGCCCAGACGACTTGCAGGGGCTTGCAACGGCATGGTATGCCCACCACCCACAGGACAGCAATGAGGGCGAGAGGAGCACAACGGCATCCCCACCACCAACCAAGACAACAAGTGGGGGTGCAATGTTGCATGGCATCCCCACCACCCACAAGATGATGAGGGCAGGGGAGTGCAACAGTGCTCCCCACACCAACCATGATGGTGCCCAGCTGCGCACTCATGCGCCACATCACCTACCACCAGCTCCCTTCTCCCCCAGTCCAAATGGGTGGAGGCACTCACTTGCTTGTGCAGGTAAGGACACCCCTCCCTCACTCACACCCTCACTCACCCACCCTAGACCCAGCCATCTGCACATGTGCCACCTCAGGCATGTGCCCTCCCCGCCATGCACACATCTATCACCACAACTGCCACCACGTGACAATGACAATAGAGAATATGGATCAGTGTACCACCATCCAGACGATGACAGCGATGGCATGTAGCGGCATGCCTCTGACAATGATAATGACACGAGGATGATGGTGGCGGCAGCCTTACCACTCTCAAGACAACAATGACCAGGGTGGGGGGGCATGGGAAATGCGGCAGCATGCCCACCACCACCACACATGGGGGTACACCCACAACAATAGGTGCATTTGGCCACCACAAGTGTTACAATCTTTTTCCTTTTGCTCTTCCACTCCATGTTCCTGCATGTTGTTCTTATCGTTGTCTTCAGTTCCTTCTCTTGTCGTCGTCAACCACAACTTCCTCTTGAAGCTATCAACCTTTTCTTCGGGTGATAACTCTTATCTTCTATGCTCAGGTTTACTTCTTTCCCCAAGTAGTATCTTGGACTGTCATCTCATTCTGTCACCTTTCTTCTTCTGATGACTTCCTCATGTTGTCATTTCCTTTCCAAGGTAGATGACTCGACTCCACAGTTCCTTCTTTGTCTTGCTTTATCTTTGCTCTCTCATTTGTCAAAGTACTAAATAGGGGCAGCAATGCCCAACTCAGAATGCGCTGCAAGTACTGAGCACAACTGAGGTGAGATGAAGGAGTCGGAAGGGTTAAATAGTGACGAGGCTACGCACTCGCTAAACTCTGGAAAGGTCCGGAACGGGATAGGCGAAACTAGGCGCGCTGCTTTAGGAATTTACAAAGAGTGCAGCTGTCGAGCAGAGCATTCACAGAGGGTGAGGACTGAAGTGACTCATTTAGTGTTGGGCTTGCAGTTGCAGGGAGCGTGCACACGGATGTAAGAGGTAAAGACTCTATTCGAACTCAGACGACTGAGTTCATATTATATACTACATGATCGTATTACATAATACTACCTAATAT
>JBBPTV010000265.1:0-30008 GCA_038094275.1 Tubosaeta brunneosetosa | reverse complement strand
TTCTGATCCCTACTGCAGGTTGCACCACCGGAGGGTTGTTCGGTTGTGTTGGCTCCGTAATCATGGGGGAGTGTCTGCTACTGTTTACTGCAGTAGTGGTGCTCTTCATGGAGCGTCCTGAACGAACCTCACTCTCGATCACAGTGGTCACTGTTACATATGTGGTCTCCATCTCCATAGGAGTCTCCGCCATATCGCTTACAGGTATCCCTCTCAGTTACTAATGTTGAAGCCCACTACCAATCTTGTACCAAGGTTCAGGATATCTACGATTCTCTCTTATCCCTTGTGGCCACTATGTTTTCGATCTCATGTACAACTTCGCCATCAAGAGAGGTTTGCCGAAGGATGTCTGCAGTGGCTTCAAGAAAGCAATCACAATCCAGGGATACACACTGTCTTGGTTTGCGCGTGCGCACCGTTTCCTCCTCGGCTGTCATCCTTTACTGATATGGTAATTACATAGGTGAGTTAGATGACCCAGAGTCAGAGATAATACCCCTTTGGGAAGACCGTCGTCATGGTTCGTGTCACTGATTAGGCTGTGCATGTTCCATCTCATCCAGTTGACAGACTAAAGGACATGCACTAATAGGTGGGGTTACGGAGGGGGCAAGGGTAGACACTGGATATTAGGTTGCCAGACCACTTAGAACTCGGACTTGTATAAGCGGTCAATTCTTATCTCGCTGAATACCCCAACACACATTCTTCATTCGTCTGTGATTGCCAGCCTTCACCTACTCAGCGCACCCTCGCAAGCTGCAGCCACAATCTCCCCTTTATATGTGCTTGCTACATCAGTAATTTTGGTCACGCCCTTATCCGGTCTTGGCACACTTCAGCGCTGAGAAAGTGCCACAAGCAGCCAATTGGCGAGAGTGGACTAAGTGATATTTCTCAATTGGCTCAAGCGATAATAAAGTAGCGTGAATACGACAATAGATTAAGATACGATTCGAAGGTAGGCACACTGTTGTGCCCTCACCCTTGTTGCCGTCAGCATTGTGGTAGTGCGCGCTGCTTGCCCCCTCGTCGTTGCGGTCAGAGGGTGGGCGTGGTATGCACGCCGCGTGCCATCGTGCCCCTCCCATAGTCCTAGTGTGCTGTTGTGCGTCCCTGCCAGTGGTCCAAATGGAAGGTAGGTGTGCCGGTAAGCCGTTGCGCGGCCCACACCCTCTCGCAGGTAGCGCATGTTCCGCGTGCATTTCGCCCTTGCCGCTGCCATCCTAGTCAAGGTGGTGGTGGTGGTGTCAGCACCCCATTGCGCCCCCTTACTGTCCAGGTTGGGTGGGCGCGTGATTGCGCTCCCTCGTCGCCCTTGCTGCCGTTTTCATCAAGGTGGCGGTTGATGCGTCATATGCTGGCCTATTGGTACACCATCGCGCACCTCTTCACCCCCTCGTTGTCGCCACGGCAGGGTGGTGACACGCCGTTGCGCAGTCCTCGCCCTATGTGCCATCGCGTGGTGGTGGTGACGAGTAAGGTGACGCATGCGCGGACGGACGGATTGGGCTGGATTGGGACTCGCGCAATCCGAGGCAGAAATGGGTGAGTGTGCTCACCATCGTCTGGGGCCTATGTCCTATGCGTTGTTGCGCAGCCCTTGCGTGGTAGTGGTGGTGGTGGTGGGCGAGCCGTTGGGCTGCTTTTGCCCCGAACCCTCTCCATCGTCCCCGCGCGGAGGTGCGTAGTCATCCGGTGTAGTCGTTGTGTGGTCGTCCTTTTTGACGTTATCACCGTTTGGGTGAGGTTGCCAACGTGCTTGAATAGGCGCGCCGTTGTCCGTGTGCTGAGTTGTGCTCAGAAGATTTGAACTTAGTGATTTTCAAGTTGTCATGTGACTCCGGTTCGACTTTTCTTTTCTTGAAATTCTCTGATGTCTATCATCACTGAGGTTATATGTCCTCGATACCGCTGGCAATGTCGAGGCCAGGACCCAGGACAAGAATGTAGGTCTCTCGTGCCTCGTCAGCCCTTCTCGTCTCACATTCAACAGGATCCCTTGAGACCAGCAGTGGGGCGAGAGGGCGCAACGGTACACCATGTGGCCAACTACTACCTCAACACATCAACGGCGCGCCACCACCGTCATCACGCGACGACGAGGGGGTGAGGGGGGGGGGACACCATATCGATGGCGGTGTCACAACGGCCAGCCCGACAGTGAGTTTGCCTGTCTATTCTTCTGGGTGACCCACCCACTCGCACACTCATCTACAGGCCCACTACGCGACAACAATAAGGGGGGCAGGGGAGACACTCCCATGTCGACAGCAGCGCCGCGGTAACCGGTCCACCATCATGCGACGACGAGGGGAATGTTCAACCTACCACACTTCGCCGGGCAAGGGTGAGGCTGCCCACCGACAAAAGCAGCGCATTGACCACCGCCTCTACGCGACGGCGAAGAGGAGAACGAGGGGTCGCCAGGCCCTTGCTGTTCTATTTACTCGATTAGTGCAATTAGACCATTGAGCCAGCGCAAAAAGCGTGAAAAGTGGTGCAAGCGCCATTCTGATTTCAAAAGATCGAGTGGCCGTATGCCACTGGCGAAAACCTGCTCTTAGTCCTCTTCAGTGTACCTCATCTTGCAAAGTAGGCATCCGATCCACGAACTCGTTGCGCGTACCCCATGTCTTGTCCTTGGCATAATTGCCTGTAGGTGTGCAAAAAGCCTGGTTGCCACGTCAACTGTACAAGGGTGCGCCGTCGAATCGTTTACCCCCTGCAGAGCATCAAAGGGGAAATAAACTGATGCTATAGTGAACTGTGTCTATAAGTTTTCCTCGTATCACCGGATGATCCTCAATTGTTACAAACCCCTTGTCCTTCTTGCTTACTCTCTAGAACTGAGATCAGGATTATCCCTTCTGCAACAATCAGTATCTCAAATCACGTCATTACTCCCGCTCCCGCTTACCATATCAGGTCCATAGCCATACCGGGACAAGAACATCACATCGCACACGTCTCGTGAAGCTCGCGTTTCTCGCTAGAAGAGGTGCTAGTGAAGTATCCTTGGTGTCCAAAAGTAGCCCAAAAGGTATACGCACCTAAACGTGAGATTTGAAAGTATCTTCGCAAGAAATGACATACCCGACAGGCCTGTTTGTTGAACCAGACATATTAAGCCACATATGACAGTTCATTTCATAATGGAGAGGACACGAGCCTGTTCCAAGATAAGTTCATAAACTAGTACCATGCCACCGGTCGTGCTCATGAGTTGTCTGGCCTGCAAAGCATCATGCGAAGAAAGGGTGTTACAGTAATGACCGTAGCAATGTCTGCTAGATCGACTTGCTTGACAGACCTCAGAATGCTCGTCTGTCGCGCAGCCGTCGCCCGCGCTATCGTTGTGGTTATGAGAATGTGGCACTCTGCCATGCAGCCCTCACCGTTGCGCCACCTCTTTGTGGTGGGTGACGGTGGGCATTCATCGTTGTCATCATTGTGGGTATGCATTTGCAGACGTCCTGGGGTAACCCTCGCCTGCCTAGGCAATGCGATGATGGTAGCGGCGGGGGCACACACCGTATCCTCGCCCCTCAGCATCGCCCTCACCCTTTGTCATTGGCGTTGCTGTGAGGGCGCGTTGCGTTGCCCGAATCTCCCTCACGCTGCTGGTGAGCACACCCTGGCATGACTCTTGGCTGCCTCAGCGACGTGGTAGTGCTGGGGCATGCCCTTGCATTGCCCTGCCTTCATCGTCGTCGTTGGCACACATTTGCGTCGCCCTCTCCCTTGTGGTGGTGATGGTGGTGGTCCCATGCCCTGGTGTGGCCCTTGCCTGCTTTGTCATTGCGGTGGAACCAGGGGCAGGCTCACCCACCTGTCCACACCTGTTGTGAGGGAATGCCCCTTGCGTCGCCCTCACCTAGTACCAGGCATTGGAACCACTCTTGCATTGACAGTGTGGTGAAGTGCATTTGGCCCTGCATATGTTTAGCGAATGGAGTAGAAAAACAGATGCTTTGGATATCAACAGGCTTTCGATAGAGGTGCGTCTCACCTGTGAGCACCACAACATCAGCATCTATAAGGTGGTAATCCTCAATGACTCAACTGCGTATACTGGTCCTCTGTGCAACCTATCAGATGAGTAACACGACATGCTTGACAAAGTCTAGTCCGGCAGATGGTGATCAGAATGGATTGAAGAGGGTAAAGCCCATGCAGGGGTATATATAAACAAATATGTTACAATCAAAATCCCCCTATCTGGTAGACTCCACTTTGTCCACCACAGAGCATGTCTACACTCTGCACACTCAAGCATTTAGGACATGTTGCAGTCCTTGCTTTGCCCCCTAGTATTCTTCCTACACTGGCAACAATATCTGTGTGCCACTATGGTGGCTCAAGCTTTGTTGCTCAACTTGTTTGTTCAGGGGTTGGATATGTCTCATGGGTCTTTGTTATCCTCACCACAGCATCACTTCTTTATTCAGAATTAGCTGCTCCACATACAGCTGAAGCTATAACAGTCATGAACATTGCTGCCAATATTATAGTGTTCTATATGGTTCCACCACTTGAAATTAGGCAAGCTGGTATGTTCATGCTTATCTCTAATCATTTATTTAACTGGGTATTTAAAGGATATCTGGTTAATAAAGTTGGCCTTGTGATTGCATTTGAATTCATCTACCTATGGTATGTCAAGTGCCATGCAAGAGCAAGAGATCGTAGAAGGTTTGCCAGATTCATCACATATCCTTTCCCAAGATCTTGGTATGATGGTATGGCTTTTTCTATTATTTTTGTCCAACAGCTACTGATTGTCACAATCTAGGCATGTTAGATTACATGGAGGATGACTTAAATGGTGCTTTCCCTCTTAGAGATTAATAGATTATAGTGTCAGTGGGGATTGCTGATGGTCATGGGAAAGAGTCATGCAGACATATGAATCTGATGATCTTGTATATTTATATCTGATCACATTAGATAAAGTACTCACATTACAAAGGCTAACAGTTAGCTATGTCTTCTATAAGACTACTGCATTTCCCAAAGTAAAAAAATGTGTTCAGAAGAATCAGAGGAATGATATTGATGATAAGAGAGATCAGAAAGCATATGATGAATGAAGCAAGTAATGGTCTCATAAGAAACTCATGATTGAACCCCTGATGTGCTCTTCAAACATGCATGTCCAGCTTCATTACTATTTGCCCAACTTCAATATTCCTGCCTGAACCCAATCTGCTGGTCAGTATTTGTCTGTAGGGTGAATTGTGATACTGATAGACCAGGCAAAGTACATCTTTTGTATTGCACTTCAGCCCTAGTTTCAAGGTCAAGGCTGAAAATTTTGATTGCTTCAATAATGGTGCAGGCATCTGCACACAGATTTAGAAGCTACCTCATGTTTTGACTTCATCCTCATTGTAACCTTGAGCAAAAGGATATGTTTTGCACCATACATTTTTTCATCTCAGGGATGTTGAAATAAAAGGGTTCACCATACTGCAGACTCATGGTGGCTGTGCAGAGAAAACTCACTCCTTGTAAGGAGCAAGAATGCATTTCATATATATTTGCAGTTGAGGTGACAACACAGCATATAACTTACAAGACACAATGGAGAGAAACTGAATTCACTGTAGGTATAAAATGAGTATGGAGTAAATAAAGCTGGCCCATGCTCACCTAATCCAGTGTGGGGGTAAATATAAATAAATATAAATGTTGCAATCAAAATCTCCTAAGCCCCCTAATCTTATAAACTGTCCACTCTAACCACCATAAAGCATGTCTACACTCTGCACACTCAAGAATTTAGCAGTCCTTATTTTGCCCTCTAGCATTCTTCCCATACTGGCAACAACATCTGTGTACCACTATGGTGGCTCAAGCTTTGTTGCTCAGCTTGTTTGTTTAGGGGTTGCATTTGTTTCATGGTCCATTGTTATCCTCACCACCACATCACTTCTTTATTCAGAATCAGCTGCTCCTCATACAGCTGAAGCCATAACAGTCATGAACATTGCTGCCAATATTATAGTGTTCTATATGTTTCCACCACTTGAACCTAGACAAGCTGGTATGTATGTTCATGCCTATCTCTAACCATTTATTCTATTCTAACTGGGTATTTAAAGGATACATATTTAATACTGGCTTTCAGATTATATTTGAATTTGTCTATGTATGGTATGTCAAGCGCCATGCAAGGGCAAGAGATCGTAGAAGGTTTGCCAGAATCATCACATATCCTTTCCCAAGATCTTGGTATGATGGTATGGCTTGTTCTATTATTTTTGTCCAACAACTACTAATTGTCACAATCTAGGCATTACAGAATACATGGAGGACAACTTAAATGGTGCTTTCCCTCTTAGAGATTAATAGATTATAGTGTCAGTGACTCAGTGGACATGTGAATCCAATGATCTGGTAAATTTATGTCTGATCACATTAGATAAAGTACTCACATTACAAAGACAAATGTTGTAGCAAGAGCTAACAGTTAGCTATGTCTTTTATAAGACTAGTGCATTTCCTGAAGTAAAAAATGTGAATCAGAGGATGATATTGATGACAAGAGAGAGATCAGAAAGCATATGATGAATGGCAGTAATTGAATGTGCCAGTAAATGGTCTCATGAGTTTCTCATGATTGAACCCCTGGTGTACTCTTCAAACATGCATGTCCAGCTTCATTACTGTTTGTCCAACTTCAATGTTCCTGCCTGAACCCAATCTGCTGGTCAGTATTTGTCTGTAGGGTGAATTGTGATACTGATAGACCAGGCAAAGTACATCTTTTGTATTGCACTCCAGCCCTAGTTTCAAGGTCAAGGCTGAAAGTTTTGATTGCTTCAATAATGGTCCAGGCATCCACACACAGATTTAGAAGCTACCTCATGTTTTGACTTCATCCTCAGGGAATTCTGACAGCACCACCAATCTCAAAGACTGAGTTTGCAGCTGTGGTTTAATATACATGAACCTCTTGCTCACACAAGACTCCATCATATTTACTGGCATATTTATTCATACACTACCAACTATGAGATGATGGATTTGGCCAGGTTTGTGGTCTGCATCCACCAAACCACTACAGCCTCAAACCATCCTGGACAAGTGCCTGATGGCCGTGCCAATTACAATCAAAATATATGTATGGCACATGAAGCGTACCTGCAACGCCCCTTGGTTGGCGCCGACAATGGGTTCACCGACTTGCTTGCCATGCTTGTATGCATGAAAGGTGGGTATCTATAACAGAGACGTCGTCCACGCGCGCACGGAAAGGAGGAACGCAGAGACGGACCGAGCGAATGCCGAGCTCTGCGGCGAGATCCCCGACGGCGTCAATGTCGACGTTGTAAAATTCGACTTGGCCCTCCTTGTGATGCTCCTTTGCGTGCTCTTCGAATACGGGCGAGATAATCTGGCACGGTCCACACCAGGTGGTGTAGAAATCGATGTAGACGAGTCTACCAGAGTCGCGCTGTGATGGGTGATGAGATCGACACTGTCACATTGAAAGGGGCTCCGTACGATCGCTTTGAACTCGGCCGAGGATGTGATTGGTTTCACAGTCACGATAAAAGACGGTAAGAATGTGTGTGGGAGACGTGGACGCCGGGTCGTCGGCACCCTTTATACCTGTCAGACTTCCTGGGTTGCTGTACCCATCTTCATCCAGCCACATGTGCCAAAATGTCAGCGATGACGCCATACAACTACACCAAGCACTCACTCGATCGTTTATAGTCGCTCCATGTGTGACTCATCTGTCCGTTCGTGATCTTTTCCGTGAGTATCGCTTCCTGTATTTTTCAGACGCAGTGTTCGTCCGTGGAGCGTATCGACACCCACGCATCACGAAAAGTTCCCCAACGAAGCGGATCCGCCGAGAGCCATCGGCGCTTGCAAGCGCGTTCCAGGCGCCTGATCTCAGCGCCATCGCGATCCACGTCTTTGTGATAGCGGTTCGACGCCAGTACGTGCCAGAACCAAACATGACATCGATGCGCTCGGAACGCCGTCGACATCCACTCAAGACCGGGTGCATACCTCGGCCGATCTGCGTGACGACGTGCGTTTCACATCCACGGAGCGACGATCTGACTTGGACAGCCTCCTCGGAAAGAACCCAGCCCAGACGGCCTCCGTCTCCCGTCTCCCACTGGGATCCACCTGAGATGCTTCCTTGTCCCGAGTCGCTCCCGAACCGAAACGCAACGCCCGAGTGCGAGATCAGCTCAGATCCACATGCCGGACAGGACGTGGCTTGCGCACTGCCCCCACCGACGTGTTTGGGAAACAGGTCTGTGCTCGTCTCTATGCCAGTTCGGTTTTAGGTCCCAGGCAAGGGCAACCGTGATCCCCGTTCATGTGGGAGACGCTCCCACCCCACTCTCCAAGAGTCGAAGCTGTGCGCAGGAGAGAGACGGCCGGAGGCTTCTCTCAGGCTAAGCCATTCATCCAGATAAATTATGCTTACATTCCTCACTTGTATTAGCTAAAGAACGAGAGTGAGACGAGAGAGAGCGACAGACGACGAAGAAGGAATGAAAACCAAGGAGAGAATTTCCGATTCAGATCAAAACATCGGAACCAAGTACCAAAGCGAGAGGAGGTGTAGCGTCCCGAAAGCGCTATCATGATACGAGAAATCAGGTGAGCGATAATCGAAAATGCAAAGAACGTGAAAGATGAGGATATAAAAGACGGATGTAAAATAAGAATGCCGAGATGATGAAGAGAGGAAGGAGAGAAAACAATGATGTGTGACTAGCGTACAGATTATCGCCCGCTCTTCCAGCTCGACGGTGGTGCCGCCCGGCCACGCACTGCGCTCTTTGCGGGTACTTTTGACGGTTGCGAAGACGAGGGCGGTGCGGCACCCGTCCATGCGCGTGGTCTTGGACCTCCATGCGCGTGCGTCGAATTGTTCGCCGCACTTCCTGCAAAACTCGTGCGCGAAGACGACCCAAACGAATTCCCATAGACGCTCTGCGTACCCCAGCCGCCTCCATACTCGCTCTGCGAACTGCTGACCCCGTAGACTGACGTGGTTGGAAAGGCAACCGAGCTGCGTGACGCCCAAGGATTGGGTGGCATGAGCATCCCCATGTTCGGCATCCCCATCATACCCATTGGCATGCCGCCGCTGACACCGCCGCAGACACTTCCTCCACCCCCACCATACACGCTACCCCCGCTTCCGCCGCCATACACGCTCCCACCACCATACACGGATCCACCGCTCCCAAATCCGGCATTCGAACTGCGCTCCCACTCCTCGCCGGCCGCCTGCATCGCATGCTGTGCAACTGCCATCTGGTACGCCTGCTTCGCGATCAACAGCGCGCGCTGATGTGCCGCGAGGTACGCTGGATCGTTGCTAAACTGCTGCGGAAACGCACCGCCCATCCCAGTCGCCATTGGTTGCTGCCATCCCCAGTTCGGGCCGGGCGCGCCGTTCTCCGTCGTTACGCTGATCGTCGGGTTCCGGCCGCGGTCGTCGTCCGAGTCATCGTTCAATGATCCTCGCCCGTTCACGATCTTGCCAAACTACACGTCCGATAAGCACGACGCCCTGATGACAAGGACAAAACACACCTCGAGGGCAGCCTTGGCTTCACTGCGGCGTCGCTCCCGCGTCCGCCGCTCATCTGTCGCCGACTTGGGCCGCTCCCGACTGTGCAATTCATCCTCGAACGTGACACTATGCTTCTTGGCATGTCGCGGCTTGAGCGTCGAGGCTGGATCGCTCACGTCGTCTTTGGAACGCCTGCCAATGTCGCTGCCATCGCGCGGCGTGAAGGGAGAACGGCCACTGCTCGAGTCGCCAGTGGAACTTCCGGCGGGGCTCTCTCCTGCAACAGAGCTGTTGCTTGCAAAGGGACGTTGAGGCATTGATGATTGGAATCCACGTGGGGGGGCTTTTCCTGGTTTCGAAGGGGACATGGCAGAGACGAGCATAGGAGGTGGCTGTTGCGAACGAGCTTGCGAAGCGTTGAGCACGGAGGAACCTGAGACAGAGCGGTCACGACCGTGTTTGTGTTCGTCCTTGAGCGACGGAGAGTCGGGTATTGAATGGATCAGAGGCACAGGGGGGATGCGGGAGGTTCGAGTCGAACGTGCAACGGAAACAATGGATATCGTATCTGACTTGTCTTTCTGAGAAGAGGAGTTGACCATCGTGGATGCGCGTTGTCGAGCACCTATTTCGGGCTGAGGGGAACGTGTAGGAGAAATGCTAGAGTGAGATGTGGATGTTGGCGATGTTGATGTTTCGGCTGTGCTTTGTCTATGAGGTCGAGAGAGCACGGTAAATGACGTGGGAGGTTCGCGTTCACGAATGTGGGTAGGTATGATGCGATCGGATGGCTGATCCGGCTCATTATCTTTATCCAGAGCGCCTACTAAACGAATAGCATTGATAAGATCGTCGTCGTTATCGGGTTCCTTGGATTCTGGGAGCACAGGAACACCGTTGCTAGATCTGCGATTATGCGCCGTAGATACGGGTACGCTGGCCACCGGGGGATTCATATTGGCCACGGACGGGGATATTGGGGGAGAATGAGTGGCAGATAGAGCGAGTACCGCGGGAACAGAGAAAGGCTGGTCTTTCTCAACGTCAAATTCCTTGTCCTTTTTATGGAAATTTTTAACGGAATTCTCATGGCGTAAGATAGGCGTGAGGAGCGGAGGAGCACCAGCCAATGTGTTGATGTCGATAAGAGGTTTTGGAGGCATCCGGGGCCGGCTATTGGAGTTGTTAGATGCCGAACTCCCAGGACGTCGTGGCGCGACCAAACCAGACAAGGGGATATCCTCGGAGTCGGCATCCGAAGAATCACTCGACTCATTCGTATCGTTCTTCGGTTTACGCACGTGGTGCCTGGATGGTGCTAGATGGGCATAGGGCGTAACTATTATCATAAACACGAAAGAACACGACGGCTTACTAGACGGTGAGTGTGTCCCTGCCAAGACGGACGCCCGGCGAGCGGCCGCATTAGGCGTCAGTGCGCTGGTGGAGACAGATGCTCGCCTCCGACTCAACGACCCCTGATCTAAGTGAGTTCGTGGCGGCGGTACGTGAGGATCAGCGTGGGTGGACACCGAGCTAGGACCGGCATCGGTCCTCGCGGAGACGTCTGGCCGGGGTGCTGCTGTGCGTTTCTGGACTGGTTTTGGGATGGGTTCGCCATCACTGTCGACGTCCTCGTCTTCGGATGAATCCGACTCCGAAGATGAATCGAAGGCGGAGGGATCGGGCCGTGTGCTTGGCCTCGGGGAAGGAGTACTCTTATTCGGCTGTGGATGGTCCGCACCTGAGACGACGGAAACGGTGGATGCACGTTTTCTGCCAATGGCTTCTACGCGGAGGGTATCGGCAGTGGATGGGGGCCGGAACGAAGGGGCAGGAGAGTTGGCACGGCTTCGAGCGTGTGCTTCCCTGAAAGCAGCAACGGATATTCTTTGGGAAGAATCGGATGCGACGCTGTCGCCTCTTGGGCGGGGACGTGGCGGGGCAAGGAAGGAATCTGACAACGGTTGCGGTTGAGGTGAATGCTGGGGGGAGTGCTCAGCGGGGGATACAGGAGAGTCCGGACGAACGTGGCGAAAGGCCTTGAGATTGAACGATGATGATGGATCGACTGGGGGAGCGGATGAGAGGGAAGAAGGGGGCTGGGATGGTTTGGATTTGGTACGTTCTCTAGCCCAAGAGAACAAGCCGGGTGACTTTTTGTGTGGTTGGGCTAGAGGAGGGGAATGAATTGCAGTACGGACTTCCGAAGTAGATAATCTAGTGTGGGTATCTGAATGAGCGAGACTTGATGCATCATTAGGAAGAGAATGGACGGATTGATTGTAGACACCAAAGATGGAGGACTTGCGGGGAGGTGGAGGGAGACCATGTCCAGAATCAGACATTACAGTGGATATACGTGGCTGAGGGTCATCGTTGAGCGAGTAGACGCCCTGCTTCTGCTCTGGCTGGGGTTGGGGTGGCCTGCGACGGAAAGGGAGTTTGAGCTTTGAGGCCGAGGAAGCTGGAATGGCGTATATTGGCTTTTCTGTGAGGACATAATCACCGTCAGTGGACTCTCTCGAGGAGGAAACCGATTCAGGCGTCGACTTTGGCGTGTGTCGTCTGGAAAAGAGACGCATGAATCGAATGTGCGGTAGAGGAACGATTAATGGGTGTTGTTTAAACTATGTAGGATAAGTCTATATATGGAATATCAACTAAATTAATAAATGACCACGCTGATCACACGTCGTCAAGGGGCTTATTCTCACGTGACTCTCTGTTCATGATTGGCTGCGGCTACTTTCCTTTTTGGGTTGATCTCTTCGGCGCTGCGCTCAGCGGTGACCGACGAGCCATACAACACCGCAGACTCTGGACTGCCGTCTGAACGAACATCACATCTATTGGACCAGCTACGCACGGTCGACCTTCAAACACTATGCCGCCGAACTTTTTCAGCAAACTCGTCAAGAACGGTCAGACCCCCCAACCACCGAACACGAGCGTCCGAACACCTTCCACCGAAGAACAGCCCGTGACGTCACCGCAGACATTTCCATCTGGTCCTGTCAATCCACCCTCGGTCTACAGCGATTCAGCTTTGTCCAGTTCCATCGGCAGTCTCAAGATCGGCGTCATTCCACCTTCTCCCCACACAACACAGTCCGACTTGTCTCTCCGCGCCCGCGCCCACGCTCAGCTGCCCTCAGCCGTTGAGAATCCCCACCAGACGTCACCCCACCACAGGCGAGTCCGCTCCCAGGACCGCGAACGGCATATTCCAGACAGGCACGCGGTCTCGCTTGCAGCACGTCCAACCAGTGACATTAAGTTTCGCATCGACGAGTCAGAGCTCACGCCGACCATCGGTCGTCCCTCTCAAACACCAGAGTGGGTGTCATCACACGTGCTCCCCTCTTCGCTCTCACCCTCATCCTCGTCTGGAAACCTCAGAGGCTTCGACATGGACCAGCCGCAAGAATCCGTCGCCGCGAGCGACGGGGACGCCAAATCTGTTCGTTCTGCAACAAGCTCCACAAAGCGCAAGGGCAAAGGAGGCAAGCCACGAACGACAAGCGGCGCAGCATCCGCAGTGGCCATGCCCAACACGCCACAAGTACCTCCCGTACCTCCTCTCCCGTCCCCTGGTTCGGGGTCTAAGTCGACCCTCTCCGTTAATAGGTCCAAGTCGACCTTCTCTCTCAATGGTCGATCTCGCCAAGTGGCACCCATGCCCCCTTCGCCCGCTCGAACGCGCTCTCCAAACGTCTCACTGACTAGGAGCGACCTGTCGGATGGAGACGGCTTTCCATCGAGTGGCGACGAGTCCGGTTCGTCGTCCGATGGCCTTGACTTGGACGATAGAGACATCCCCGTCACCGGTTTCGCCGTCGCGAGCAACAGACGCAACGCGGATTTCCACGAGCAATTTCCCAATATCCCGGAAGGGGACTACCTTATCGAAGGTAACCCACTTCGCTCCTGTGATCCCCCGTGGCTTAAATCTGCTTTTAGACTATGGCTGTGCCCTTCAGCGCGAGATTCTAATCCAAGGCCGGCTCTACATTTCCGAAAATCACATCTGCTTCCATGCCAATATTTTTGGTTGGATCACTGATGTATGTGTGACGTTTCGTTACACGACTCGACGCTGATTCTCCGAGACAGCTTTCTATTCCTATATATGAGATTACCGGGTTGGAAAAGAAGATGACCGCGTTCGTCATTCCGAATGCCATACAGATCACGACGCGTCAAGCCAAATACACGTTTGCGTCCTTTCTTTCGCGCGACACGACCTATGATGTGATTGCAAACATCTGGCGGCTTGCGCGACCGGACGAAAGTCTTGCGACGGAGAGCTACGCGTCTAACCGAGACATCGCCTCCACCGTCACGACTGTCTCGGAAGTATCTGCCAAGGAAGGTACTGCCGCGGGAGTAAACAAAGTGACGTACTGCCCATGCTCGAAGAACGGGACTCACCTCAATGAAATGGCACTCGAGACCGTCTTGCCAGGCACCCCCGACAAGATTTACAACCTCATGTTCGCGAGCGGTTTCATCAAAGACTTTATGAAAGTGGATCAAAAGCTGATGGGTGCGTCCCTGAGCATCTCGGAATTCACTTTCATTTCACGTTCTCGTTTTAGACGTTCAAATCTCGGATTGGGCACCCACTAGTCAGAGCCCCACGCTTCTCCAACGCAACATGTCCTACATCAAGCCTATCACGAACAGCATCGGTCTTAAACAGACGAAATGCGAGATCCACGACGAGTCGCTCCATTGCGATTTTGAGGATTATATGGTGATGCTCACGAACACGAAAACGCCCGACGTGCCGTCTGGTGGCGCCTTTTTTGTAAAGACGCAGACCTGTCTCATGTGGGCCAGTTCCATCTCGACACGGGTGATTGTGACAACACAGGTGGAGTGGACCGGACGGAGTTTTATCAAGGGTAACTCCCTCGCTGCGACTGTGGCCACATATTGATCTCCTCGGTGTAGGTCTGATTGAAAAGTCGGCGATCGAGGGGCAAAAAGTGTACCATTCGGATTTGGACAAGGCGATGCGGATGTACATCCAGGAGCACCAGGCCGAGTTTGTCCCGGAGGGGCTTGACCCGACTGCGGTTGCGCCCGTTGAGCCGCTCACGCCGGTCGCCGACGTGCTGGATGTCGAGATATCGGACGAAGACGTGCGCAAGGCGCGAGAGCGTGAGCGGAACCAGCGGGGAATGCAATGGGCGTACGACACCCTGTACGAAGCGTACTGTGTCGCGGAGAGATCCACGCGGGGTGCGCTCCAGCTCGTCAAGGAAGCATGGGAGCAGTCTTCATCGACGACGATTCTGTGGTTCGTGATCGTGCTGTTGGTGCTGAGTAATCTATGGACGTTGATGCTGGTTGGAAATCGCGAGGAGGTGGGGCGACGCAAGGAGATGCGGCGGGCGGAGGAAAAGGAGCGATGGTTGCAGGGTGTGATTGCGAATGTGTGGGAAGAGTTGGCGACGGAAAGGGCGAGGGGCGGGGCGTCGGTCCCGTCGGCGTCGGTGCCCGTCGGGGACGCGCACGGGGAGGCGGCGAACCTCGTCAAGGTGCTGGACGCGGTGGAGCAGCGGGTGCGGACGATTAGGGAGAGCTTGCAGGGGCTCAGCTGAGCTCGTCTCTGATTGGCTGGGCGGCCTCGTGTGTATTTATCAGATCGAATGCATCCTAAATCGTTCTCAAACGACCACCATGGGATGGTACGAAGATCTGAGAGACTCGCAGCAGCATGAGGAAGGGCCGCCAGGTCGGTAGCCCGCCGTCGTCCCCATCGTCGCTCACCGCCCGTACAGTCCTGCAGCTCGCGACGATCGAGGGCACGGCGCCACGCGTGCGCACGCATCTCCAGCGCGGCTTCATCACCGCATCCGCATACCCCACCCGCCCGCTCATCCTCTCCACGACCGACGTGCGCACGCCCAAAGTGGCGCAGATCCGCGCGCACGACCAGGTCGAGCTCGTGTACTGGGCGCCGCACACCCTCTCCCAGTTCCGCATCCGGGGGCGCGCAGCGATCGTGCCCGCGCCCGGGCAGGACGCCGTCCTCCCCATGGACGGGGTGTTCGGGGCGCTGCAGCGCGAGGGGTACGCCTGGGAAGACAAGCGGACCGCGGTGTTCGACGCGATGAGCGCGCGCATGAAGGCGACGTGGTGTTGGCCGGCGCCTGGGACGCCGTTGGGGGACGCGTCGGAGCCGCCGGAGGCGTGGCCCAAGACGCTGCCCAAGCTGGGCGAGGCGTGCACGCCGGAGGAGAAGCGGTTGTTGGCGGTGTCGCTGGGGAATTTCGTGCTGTTGGGGGTGGAGCCGGTCGAGGTGGATCATCTGGACTTTAGGGTGGTGCCGGCGAGGAGGACGAGGTACGAGTGGAATGAGCGATCGAGCGAGTTCAAGGCGACGTCGCTTGCACCGTAGCAGGGTCGTTCTTGTTCGCATTTTACTGTCAGGATTTACTTATGTATCGATTCCCTATCGTTCTGATGAAGTGATTGGTGGCACACAAGCCAAGTCATGTCCCTCATCTTCTCCCTGGTCTTTGACCTAGGCTTTAAAGCTCCGGACAAAGTCAATCCCGACCTAATTCTTCCATGACAAGTGCCGCAACGTCAGCCGGTATCCATCGTAACATGAATACAAACAACAGCGGCGCACCTCACCCTGCGAAGTAGGCATCCACAAACTCGTTGCGCCGTGTCCCCCGGTGTTCTTGGCGTAATTGTCTGTAGGAGTCTGGGTGTGCAGAAAACCTGATTGTGTACGACGGTGCGTCGTCGAATTCTCTCCCCCTTGCAGAGCGTCGGAGGGGAACTCAACTGGCGCTACGGCGGGTACTTGAGGTAGCAGACAAGGTTCTTGCAGATGGGACGGATCGCGGTTCTATCCGGAACGAGAGTATAAGCTAGAAAGATAAGGGATTTGAGTGGGTCACGTTTCTCGCCGTGCGAGTGAAGCCTCCTTGGAGTACAAAAGTGACCCAAATGGTACACGCACCTATATGTGAGGTCTTCGCGAGAAATGACATATTTGACAGGCCTGTGTTGGACACATGAAACAACATATGACAGCTCATTAATCATAATGGATAGGGCACGAACAGCGTCACGCCACCGGCCGCGCTCGTGGTTCAACCGGCCTCCAAAGGCACGAAGAATGGGTGCTACAGTAGTGACCGTAGTAATGTCTGTTAGATCGACTTGCTTGACGGACCTCAGAATGTCAACGTCACGTACCTTCAGTGCGACGCGTCAGTCGTGTTAACCTAGAGCATAAAGTAATAGTTCCGTTTACCAGAACGGCGTGGCACGCTTACATCTTGGGTATGGCAGGACCAGCCCCGTGGTGCGCACAGCCGGGCCTTACCCGTCGTGCTGCTCTGCACTAGACTGCACCGCAGTGAGCGGTGCAAACAGTTGGGGCCAGAAGCGCGGTAAATGAAAGCTTTCCGGCCCGTTCACAGGTACTGCTTTCCATGCTACCCCGATCTTGAAGTCACCAGAAATACCTTGCATCCTTGTCCAGAGATTCTACGAAACTCGTGGCATCATAAATGTATCACGAAGGAGAGATTATAGTTTTACCTGAACCAATGTCGCATGGAGAGCATCCCGGATTAGCCACCACGTGGCCACCCTTCGTACTTTCAACGATTGAGTCCGACGAGTCTGTTTCGAAATCCAAAGCATTCTACGGATGATTTGATTGATTGGAAGCACTCAATTAGATCATTCGTGAAATGCTTCGAATGTCACCAGAAGCTAAGGCGCCAGCCAAGCTCTACGCAGGAGTCCTACTGTACCTCGATCGTACGGACATTGTGTATCAAGTCCGTCAACGACATCTCCTCACGAAACTGAACCATGATCAAGCGGTCCGCCACGACTCGCCTATATTCCACTCGAGACACCTGTTCGAACAAGAGCGCACCAAATGGTTGCCGCAACCGAACAATCATCCGGAGCGCTTGCGTCATAGCGTCAAGCCCGGCTGGACCACGCAAGAACTCTTGGTCGAGCAGAGGGCGGATCCAGGGATGAACCAGACAAAGTCCCTTCATCGTCTTCAGGTCGTTCTCTGTCACGATCTCGACGTCTCCAAGTATGCGCGACTTTACACGATATGTCGGTGTATGTGGTCGTGCCACTCGGACAATGTGGGTGATGAGGGAAAAGTTGCAGCCGACTGGAAGCAATGGAAGGTGATGGAAGCTTGTGTAATAGATCATATAGCGTCAGGCAAGGGACAGATCGGGTAAGGATGAGTGCAATTCCTCCACTACTTGATCCAACTCGACCGTCTCCATGTGTGGGATGTGCTGCGGCACGAGTGTGCTGTAGACAGTGAGGTCCGTCGGGAGACAACTGTGTGGTAATCATTTGCAACCCCAGTCCATGCAAGTTTCCTCGCGTCTCCTGAACCCGTCAGGATATATTCAAGGAGTCGGCCGACTGCGCGTCTACCTTCACCGTATATGACCGGAATCGATGCTTTGAATATTCCCAGCAGAGAATACGCAATGTCTTCTACAAGCGTCGTCTGACGCATCGACGCCAGGTACAGCTTTTCCCGCACTCTATCCAAGCCGGGTTCTAGAACATCCAACTGCTCTGCGGGGACCTCTGAGACTTCTATCTCCCTCAGGATAGCAGGAGAGTCTTTGTGATTCAACAACGTCAAACCAAGATATGGTTGCCAATCCTCGGTATAGAAATGGACCCTCTTTGCAGCCAAGTATTCTTGGAACGTCCACACTCTGGTGTTCCAGATACTCCATCGGAGACCATCGGGTTCCTCGGATAGCGACGAGACACCGAGCAAGTAGATGAGAGTGAGGGACGAACAACGATACCACATGAACATGGCCACCAGTGACTCTTGCAACACCACATGGTTTTCCCTATCGATGCAACACGTGTCGCTCCAGGCCCACCGGAACCCAAGCGAACGCGCGGCCATGCAAAATCTCTGTAGTTTGATATTTGCACGCGATGCTTCTAGCTCGTAGACCGTGACAAGTTTGACCTCCTGGAAGAGATCGAGGTTCGCCTTGTTCCCACCTGTGAGAGAACATCACATATCGGTAGAACCCCTTACTCTGGATCCACTCCAGGTCCACCTCCCTCGTCATCGAGGAGACGAGCTCACTGAAAATCGAGAGTTCCTCAAACGCTTCTGCTTGTTGCGCCCTGTCATACAGGCGGCCCGTGACAGTGACAATGAAAACTCGTGGCATGTCGGAGATAATCGTCCGAGTGATATCTCGAATCAAAGGTCGTGCATCTAAAAATGGAGAACGAAGTTCTATCATCCCATTAAGCAGAAGACCAGCATATGAAAGAAACGGCTCACGACGAATACGAAGGTCAGAAGATCATTCGAGTGCCGATAGTATTATATCAAAGTCCACAACGGCTTCCTCATAACAACCAACCGTGTGCCTCTGTTCGTAGCCTAAGTAACACAATGGGTCGAGATTGATCACCTGAAAGCTGCGTCACTAATATTATCTGCGGTGCTGAGACACAAACATACTTCATCGGCAGTGTTCAGTGCGTCTTCCCAAAGCTCCATCTTTGTTTGTGCTTTGCTTTGTTCAATCACCATGTCCACAGGATCCGCCCCATTTAACAACATGACCGAGACATGCTCAGTTTCTTCAAGGTCTGATATGTTCTTGCCTGAACACGAGATTGAATTATGTCGGAAATCCCGGCTGACTGTGAAAAGACACACCAGGAAAAGAACCCCGCATACGAATGTGGTTCACGTTGAGATCCTGATCGGCATTCTTGCGACCGGTGAAACCTTCGTCCGCTGCACCCGATTGTCACAAAAGTATAGGAATAGTAACTTTGATGGACATACTTGGATGCTCACCCTGTCCATGAAGGGTCTCTTGGCGACGCGCCTCAAGCCTTCTGATTCGGGATTCAGTTTCTCTGTTGGATTCAATGAAACTGGGTTCGGCTGAGAGAATTCAGGCGTTCACACGTCTATCAACGCAGGGCATGGGGATCGTAAGCAGCGTTCGCAAGGTTATTCCTTTTCTTCCGCCGATCAGAAGGTAGTCCGAGAAAGCCATGGAATGAATATGAGGGGAACGATGAATAACAGAACCGATTTGCTGATAGGTCCCATAAGGAGACCGTACTCGCTGCGACAAATGTTCCGTTGCTTGACAAGGCAATACACGTGGGTTTACCGTTGCTGTGAATTGGCCATTGAGAGATCAGAAAGCGCATCAAGATGATGGCAAATGACGCCATCGCGAGACAAGACAAAGAGTTGTTCACTGTCGCCGGTCCAGGCAAGTGAATTCAGATGTTGACGAGAAGGTGGCCATTCCCTCAACTGTTGCCAGTAAACACGACTCATCGGAAGCTTCTGAGCCGGAGGACCGAGAATTGGCAAACCTAGCAACTGCGAGGACGCGTCCATTGAGCGAGTACTTGACTGTGCGACGAGTGAAAGTTCTGCTAAAGAGTATCTTGGGCCTAGGCTTACTAAGAACAGAGTTTCTCGCATCCATTGGTCGTTCCCATCTTCCACCCACCAACCTCGAACTTTCTTCCCGTTTTGCTCGCCACTCACAACGTGATTAGCAAATGCGGCCGACTGCATATGACGTCACGACCAACGATTTCAACTGACTCATCTTCCGTTTCAACAATGGAGATTTCCATTTCATCGACTTTCGCCTTTTTAAGTTATCCAATACTAAGTACTTTTGTCGGTCTCGTCTGCCTCACCTTCAATTTGCGGACTTGTCTAGGTGACGGACTTGTGAAGACGTTTGGCATGCAAGTACTATCTTTTACAGCATTCGCGTCACTTCAACTCACTACTACCAGGGGTCGCGTACCACATCGATGGACTCAGATCGGTCCATGTGCTACAGAGAACCCTCCAAGGACCACTAGTAACTGCCGTCGAGAATGTAAGCATCATCATGCCACAAGTGTATTTATCAAAGAAGTAATCCTACATAATTGTACACCTACATCCTCCTTGATGATCATGAATGTCTTGTACCCAGCGTTGTTCGTTTTCCTCCTGAAGACGGTACTCCCTGAGTTGATCCCTGACATGTCTCACTCGTTCCTCGGCTTCTCTCCGCCGTCCGTTTTCCTCTCGAAGACGATGCTCCCTGAGACGTTGATCCCTGAGACGTCTCCCTTGTTCCTCAGCTTCTCTCTGCCGCTCGTTTTCCTCCTGAAGACGTTGCTCCCTGAGACGTCTCCCTTGTTCCTCAGCTTCTCTCCGCCGTTCGTTTTCCTCCTGAAGACGTTGCTCCCTGAGACGTCTCCCTTGTTCCTCAGCTTCTCTCCGCCGTTCGTTTTCCTCCTGAAGACGTTGCTCCCTGAGATGTCTCCCTTGTTCCTCAGCTTCTCTCTGCCGCTCGTTTTCCTCCCGAAGACGTTGCTCCCTGAGACGTCTCCCTTGTTCCTTAGCTTCTCTCTGCCGTTCGTTTTCCTCCTGAAGACGTTGCTCCCTGAGACGTCTCTCTTGTTCTTCGGCTTCTCTCCACAGTTCACATTCCTCCAGAAGATGTTGATCCCTAAGATGTCCCTCTTGTTCTTCGGCTTCTCTCCACAGTTTATATTCCTCTAGAAGATGTTGATTTCTAAGACGTCTCTCTTGTTCCTCAGCTTCTCTCTGCAATCTCTGTTCCCTCCTTTCATGACGTTCCATAAGCTCGACGATGTGGCGCTCCTCAGCCTCTCGGAAAAGTTCTTGCTGTTCAGCGATATCAACCGGGATGCCGATGTCAACCTGAACATCGACAGGTACCTCTGGTGGCACATCACCGAAGATCGTCCCGTGAGCAGTGCGCATATGGCCATAAATTGTCTCAGCGGTAAAAACACCTGTGCATTGCCAACAGATGTGCGCACCGCACCTGACGCGCAGGCAGATTCAGTCAGTCCATTCAGGGAGAAATGACAAAGAGGCACACCGGCATGTCATGTGGTTACATCCTTCTAGCTTCTCGGTAGGCACGCTGCACTGCGGGCACTTTTTCACTTGTCCGCCTTGCGATGTAATCCAGATCTCATTGAGGCGCTCTTGCTCTGCCGGGTTCCGTAGAACTTTGCTTTCTTCACAGGACAACCCATCGTGGGCATCCTCATAGCAAGCATTACACACCGCAGAAAAACATGATGGACAATTCAAGGTTTGTGGAGCTGCGTGACACAGTGCGGCACGATAGATTTGCGTACAGTCTGGGGTTTTGCAATGCTTGAACTCTTTGGTGTGTTTCGCAATATGCGCGTCGAAAGCTGCCTCTAGGAGACGATTGAATGGTCCTGGAGAAAGAAAACGCCGGATTGTAGGAATAGGGACCGGAACGCTACATTGAGCTTCATCTCCGAGACAAATCAGAGGCAACTGGTCGGACTCCTGAGCAGACAAAATGAAATGGTGGAGGCAGGAGGTGCAGTACGTATGCCCACATGTTAGCTGATGCGGGGAGGAGGCAGTGTCATAGCAGACTGGGCAAGTCTGATCTCCCTGCACCTTATTTGGGAGGTCGGAACTGCCTTTGTGAGAGTACGCGATGAGGCGATCTACCGCATGACGTGCTTCTTCGCTACCTGAAACGGTCAATTTCCTGGAAGACATTACAAACCTGACGTTGTCCTCCCCGAATGTATCCTTCAGTTGACGAATCCCTTCCCAGAAGAACCCCATAGAATGCCATGCAATTGTGACAGTGTAGTCCAAAGATGCGAGCCTATTGAGTTCATCTTTGATCAACTCGCGAGCGCGGTCGACGGCACCTGGCGTTCCGTAGACCTTCAAAGATAGCTGCTTCCGATCGGCGCGCAGGTAAGCCTCAGTCTCTGAAATGACGCGGCGGACGAAAGGACTGTCAGGGATGCAAAGTGCCCGATGCCAACCCTCAACCTTGTTTCCTCTAGCCAGATTCTCGACCCTCACTTTCAATGCACCCATCGCTTCCTTCACTGAGCCGGAAAGTCGAATGAAGACCACTTCTCCAGACCTCTGCACATTGAGTGTGCAGGCGTTCCTATCCTTTATTGAATCCAGAAGCGAATCCCATTGTGATTTTTGAGCCTTGTATTGCGCCACAGGAATGACAAGCCTGAAGTGCATGGGATCAGGAAGTCGGAACCAGACAGGTTGATTGCCATATTGCCTATCCAAGAGCGTGCATGCGATGTTTGCTTCATTCCACGAGGAAAAGTGGGCACGCGCGGAAAGGACGCCACCCATGGTACAGGTGCTGCGCGGATCGTCGAAATTCCGGAGACCCCCCGGAACAGCCTGCTTGATATCGCTCTGAATCCTAGAGATTTGCTCTGGAGTCAAACCGCCACCAAGGTGCAATCGTCTGACAGATAATGCGCTTGTAAGTCTAATGACATCCTCATCGGTGACCGAGGGTGGAAGGTTGTTAATTTTGATTGCGTTATGCCGGAGATTGGGCACGAACCGGCCACGAGGCTGAGTGTTCATCTGGACTTTGATACGACGCCCATCATAGACGAGATTCTGAAGTTCTCCGACCTTGACATGGGCTGCGGCGATATCGACATACTCTGCAATATAGCACGCAGAGGGGCCCCACCAGGATATCGTCAGAATTTTCGAACCTTCCTGGGCCTCAGCCATACCCTCCGAGCAGTTGGTAGTAGTCATTTCGACCGTCAGAGTCTCTTCTTGATATTCGGCACCGTCAAGATCCGCAGCAAGTTCCTCTCCAGTAACAATGTCCGTGACAATGTGTGCCTCGGCGAGGCCAGACTTTCTCTTGACGGCAACGTGGGAATGGTGAATGTCTACACCCAGATCCTCAAGCAGATCATAGATGTCATCCTCCTGCACATCGGCGGGAAGGTTCCGAACGCGTAACGTGCATGTTTCGAAACCCGTTATCAGGTTGGATACCTTGAGCCCCGCGTTATATGTCACGAGAGAGCCATTTACAAGTTGGCTGAACACGTTTTCTGATCCAACCCGCTCCTTGACAGAATGTTAGAAGGGCTCCAAGTTACAAAGAACAATAGACATACATCAACATCATGGTTAAACCAGCATTTTGACCCCCTGGTACAGGTTCCAGCCCTCCAAGCACGGCAAGGGGTCTCCTTGCGTAGCCTACCAGGGGTTCCGCTGGTCGGACTCGACGGCGAGTCCGACGAAATATGACGCGAATGACCTCGGACAGACTGTGGCGATTGTTCTGAACGTCAGCACTCAGCACTTCAGGGTAAAATTAGGCACACCTGCGCAGCCGCGCTGTTATGACCGAACCAGCACTTGTCTCCAAAGCGACAATGGCCTTGACTATACAGGCGGCATGGTGTTGACTTCTGCGCCAGAGTGGATTGTCCAGACTTGAAGCTCATGGTGGTAGAAAGCTGTAAAGAAACGTAACACCTCGTGTGGCATTTATCCGACACTAGAACAGGCTAAGGAATGATAATGATGAACCAGTGGAGGGCCACGGGCCGACTATTCGCACAGCATGGCGCCATAAGAACCCTAGAAAAGTGGTGAAGATGGGCGCTAGCTTCAGTACCATGACAGGACCGTCCAAGGTTGGAGGGAAACGTCCGTAACGATATTTTCGGGAGATACAGGCAAGAGTTGATCAACTGACTGGTCACTGTACTTGGCTGTAAGTTCCCCACTTGACTCTACCCTGGTATAGATGAGAATCTCGAGACTCCTGCATGTCAAGGGTGGCAGACTCCGACTTGTTTGGACCAGTGGGTGTACCGTTTGCCACGGCTTCCCGAACCTTTTACGTCCGCACTCCACTGGCATAGGGCCCGAGCAGTATCATCCAACGAAATCTGCATAAACCCTATGCCATCAGGATGGTGTTAGACGATTTGATGGAGAACAAAGCGCCGTCTGGGCTCTATACGCGGATCTGCCAGTCGTCTGGATCATACCTGTGCGGCATTCGCGCTGCAAGAAACAGTGCATCCTTATAATCAAAGTTACGATGTAATTTCTTCCGTGGTCACCTCCCTAGCCAGATGTCGCAAGGTCACCCTCCGTACTGTTTGGCATATACGATTACAAAGTCTTGAGTATCTCCTAACGACATTATCGATTATACTAACTAGCGTTGTGCAACCTTGCCTGGCGTGCACCAGCCGGGCCACTTTCCGTCTGCAGCAAACCCACATAACCTCGGCACGTCCTCCAACCACAACCGCACTACCTGCATCTGTTCCCTCTCCATACCACTGCACTGCGCAATAAACACCTTTGACCGTCGATCTAGCATAAACTCGCTCGCGACGTCACCGCTGATGCGCAGCTCATCCAGCCTCATCATCGTGTGCACGACACAATCGAGGGCGCGCTCCGTACGCCCGATAACGAGGCTCCCCCAGAACTCGAGCGGGGGCAAGGCGACGTCCCGCACGGTCAGACACACAACGGTAGGCGCGATCATCCGCAGGAACGTGGCGAGCCCCGCGTTGGTGATGCCAGTGAGCCGGTCCAGGACGACGCGCTCGAGAGACCCGGCCGCACCCGCAAACAGATGGGTGAGGTCGCGGTCGGCGAGGTGCGAGCGGCTGAGCGTGAGCTGTGTGAGCGCGCATGCGGGCGAGCGCAGTGCGAGCCGCCAGAGGCCAAGAAGGTCCATACCCGGGTGGACGTGGTGGATCTTGAGGGAGGTGAGTGCAGGCCAGCGGGCCATGCAGCGCGCGAGCTGGATGACGCTGAGCAAGTGTGTGCGTGGTTCTGAGGGTGTTCGGGCACGGCGGACGAGGACTCCTGGTGGGAGTGGCCGCGCCTCGACAGGGCCAAGCGAGAGGGTCTGAAGTCCGCTGAGCTCATGCAGGACTCCGAAAAGCGCATCTGACAGGGACGGATCAAGCTGTCCGAGATGTACACTTCGCACATGCTTGGTTGTTCCAAGGATCGTGATCAGTGCCGCTGCGAATCGGATCGGACTCGATGGCGCGAGTTGCGGGTGATGGCGAAGGCGAAGGCGATAGTAAGGGCGATCGTGAGGGAGGTGAGCTGCACCATCATCTTCCCAATTCGCCGGCCTTTCGAAGTTGTCTGTTGTCAGGTGGCGGAAGCCAAGGCCGAGGAGGGGTTTTTCGCGCACAGCATTGGCGAGAGCGTAAGCGTCCAGGAGCGGTCGCGAGTGGCTCCATTTGTCGTCCTCCGAGAAAGTAAGGCGTGTATGAAGGACATCCATAGCACACGCCCACGCTCTGCAGACCTGTGCAAACGACAGTAAATCTTGGTGCCATGTATGGCGAAGCTCGCCGTCCTTGAATGTTTTGATCAGTAGTTCGGTGGGAAGGCCACCGTTGGTGATCCTCGGACGTGCAGGAGCGGGAGGAAGCACGCGTACGATACGCGTCGTAATGAGTTCGATCTGCGAGGCGGGATGAGTCGGAACGAAATGCTGTTCAAGACTTCCAGATTTGAGGTGGGTGCAGAGAAGTGTTGAGTGAGTGAAGGACAACGAAAATGACAAGTTTTCAGGCGTCAATGCGAACTCGCGCTCTAGCAGTACGTTGATGGAATTGCGGCGAAGCTCTTGGACGCTTTCGGGTGCTCGGAGGACGAGGGCCCCAAGGCATGACTTGGCGACCTCTGAGGGTACCACTTCGAACGCGACCGTGAGCCTCGGAAGTGTAGACGGGTTGGGAAGTGGATTCGGAACTTGATCTCTAAACGTATGGACTACCGGACCCTGTTGTTGAATGTCCTGTGATACCCATAAGCCCATCATCATGTGTATCAAAGTCAGACGAACCCAAACATCCCCGGATTGAGTATCCTTTGGCGACCCCTTCCTATGGTATACGAGGACACGTGCGGCGGAAAAGAGGTGGCTCGACTCGCGCTCGAACACGACGAAGAGTGTAGTCTGTCTGGGTTGCCAGACAGGAACGTGAAACCTCCTCGGCCCATCCCAGTGATACTCATAAAACGAGCAGCTCGGAACCACCGGAGGCTCAGAAAACGACAGTGACACCTTGCTCTTGTCCAGTGAGAGTTTCATGCAAAAGCATCAGAACACATGTGCCCACAAAAAGAGAGAAAGTGGAGTGCAAACAACGAAGCGACTAGATGACCCTGGGCATTCAAAATGGTATTAGAATTTAGTAGAAGCCGTCGGGAGACCTTCGAGTGACAAATCGCTTACCCCCACATTTCGGTTGGTGAGATGACCGCCAGGGCGAGGCGGAAACTTGCTTGAACGAGTCTGGGACTTGTGTTCTCGGTTTGAATCAGTGTATCTGTATGTTGGGTACTGCTGTCACCCTCATCGAATCAAGCAACAGAGCACATCCTCCCAGGCTATCGGACCAAAACGTCTGTTGTACGTCAATATTGAATTTTAATCGGGTTTTGCGCGGGCAAGGTCCAGACGCGGGCCGTCACACTTCCATCAAGGAAGGTGAGTCGATTCATTCCATTTGATTGCTTTTTTGTGTCACGTACCATCATGACGTGGCATCTCTTCTGCCAGGGTCTTCGTCAAGTTTCGCCGTGATCTTTTGGGGCACCGCCGCATGCACAGCTTGCACCTGTTCCGAATTCGACGTGGTGGCGGAAAGAAACGTAAGTAGCACCGGATGATTGTAGTAGCTTGAACGCTCAAACAATGCCGCCATACTCGGTGCGGTCATCACAAACTTCGTCAAACTCTGAGATGACCTGATACGCTTTCCCCACGCCATCCATTATGATAATTCCTTTTCAGACCATATCAGGTTCTCGAGAATCTGACATTTGCTTAGAATGCTCGCTGTAACTAGACTACAAATCTGATAATACCTGATATTTCCATGTCAGATTAGTGTGATTCTGATAATCTCTTATCGCAAGTACTCGAATCTGATAATAGCCAACCGACCTACAACACGCCATACCCTTCGCCCGCCCAAACGTCTTCATCTAGTTCCTCTCCCTCATCCACAACCAATCCATCGATATTTTCACCGTCTTTTTCTCCCTCACCCGCAGCTAATCCTTCGCCGTCTTCGCCATCTTCGTCTTCGTCTTTGTCTCTGCCGTCCGTGCTCACCATTGTTGACTGTCCTGTGGTAGTGGTGGTGACGCATCATTATTGACGAGTGCACTATCTTGCACCCTCGCTCTTGTATTGCCATCGATGGCGTTGTGGTGGCGGGTGATCCCGTCGTCTTCTTCGCGGTCACCATGGTGGTGGCAGGCACACCATCGCACTGCCCACACCCCCCTCGTCCTCGTCTTTGTCATGGTCGCTGCCGAGGTGGTAGTAGTGGTGGGCACACAGTTGCGTTGCCTGTCCCACCTCGTCCTCGTCATGGTTGCCGTGGTGGTGGAAGATGTGCCACTGTGTTGCCCATGCCCCCATCCTCGTCGCGGTCTTGGTCAGTGGCAGGCACGCGTTCCCCACTCCCCGTCGCGGTCGCCGATGTGGTGGTGGCAGGTACGCGGTTGCGTTGCCCCCGCCACCTCATCTTCCTCGTCACGGTTGTGGTTGCGGTTGTGGGCACATTGTCGCATTGCCTGCGCCCCCTCGTCCTCGTGGTGTTGGTGGTAGTGGGTACGTGGTGTTGGCAGTAATCGTTAATGGTGCACCATTGTGCAGCCCTCGCCCGCATCATTTGGCGGTGGCGGGCAAGCCGGTGCATCGCGATTCGCATTGCCCTTGTCTCATCGGCGCGCCATTTTCGCCTGATTTGTCGTCGTTGTGCAGCAGTGGTACGCAATTGCACAGCCATCGCCCGTGTTGTCGTCATTTGGGATGGTGGGCCAACTGCTGTGCCGCCTCGTCATCATCGCATGGTGGTGGTGCGTCATTGCACAGCCTCGTCCACGTTGTCACTGTTTAATGGTAATGGGCGGGCTGGTGTTGGTGCGCCATGGGTGGTCAGCGCGCCGCTGTGCCTCCCACGTGTCGTCCTGGTGGGTGGTCGTTGCACCGTTGTGCCGCACCACCTTCCTCGGCGTCTTGTGGGTGGCAGGTGTGCCCCCCTGCCCTCGTCGTCATTGTGGTCGGCATGCCTGGGCCCCCCCATCCTATTCCTTGCCGTTGGCACTGTGGTAATGGTGCGCCACTGCGCCCCCTTGTCCACATCCTCGTCGTTAAGGCGGGGATAGACACGCTGCCACCACCTCCCGTCATCATTGTTGTTAGCGTGTCGTTGCGCCCCCTCATCGTCCTCGTCGTTATGGTGAGGGTTGGTGCACCTTTGTGCCCCTTCACCTTGTCGTTGTTGAGGCGTTGGTGCTGTGGTGACGGGTACACTGTTGTGCGTCATCGCTGTCGTCATCGTTTTGATGGTGATGAGGCTGTTGCACGCCACATTGACAGCGGGCCATTGGGTCACCACCCCCTTGCGCGTCGTTGTCATTGTTGTGGCGGTGATGGGTGCACCCTCGCGTGCTCTTGCCTTCGTCATCGTTCGTGACTTCGTGTCTTGCGTTGGCTACGGTGCGTCAACCCACCCCCGTCATTGTGGTAGCAAAGGTGGACGTACCTGTTACACCACCTCGACGTCGTCATCGTCGTGTGATGGTGCGACATCACGTCTCGCCATCTTGCCACCGAAGTGCACGCTCGCCCTGCGCTTGCTCGCCATTAAGGTGGCGGCGACTGGACCCATCACCTGTATCGTCGTTTGGGGTGGTGGGTCAGCTGCCTGCGACCCACGGGTCAGTTCGGCGTGGGCTATAAAATTGCAACCCGTACCCGACCCGCGAGGGCGGGTTACCCATACCAGTGCAGTTATCTATCTTCATCGCGGTCGCGATGGTGGTGGCGTGCACGCCACCGCGTTGTTTGTGCCTCCCGTCCTCCCCGTCGCGGTGGTGGTGGTCATGGGCACGCCGTTGTCGCAGAGGTGGGGGTGGGGCCTCAACCCTCCGATGAGCCTCAGATTCGGATTCATCCTCGTCTTGTCGACCGGAGGGCGCAGCGTTGGACGCAGTAAGATGTCTTCCTTTGAGGACGACGATCTCTTTTAGCCATGGATTCTCGCGTCGGAGATCTACGGCCTCTCGCTCGAGTTCCTCTGTCCTTCCCGTCAGGTCTGTAACGGTGCGCTCGAGGTTCAATGTCTTGAGCTTCCTCTTGATCCTGAATCGAGCTGTGCGTGGCCAGTTAGAACGACTGGCACCCAATATGGACGGTGGATACCCCTCACCCGAGGCAACTGTGTTCCTGCGTCGCTTGTCTTCAGCGGAAGATATCGCATCCTCAGAACCTTCCATGTCGTGCGCAGCCGGCGCCACCGTCGCAGGGGCACCCGCGGGCTGTGATGGGCCCGCATCCAACGCGTGTGGAGGAACGGATATGGGTGGGGGATAATATTGGGAAGGGCCTCCAGCTAACGGAGGCGGGCCAGGGATGGCCGTAATTGGGAGGGGGGGCTGGATATAGATAAGGGTAAGTTGGGGGATAGCTTTGGGACGCTGATCCTTGCAGGGAGAGGGCATGGATGA
>JBBPTV010000264.1:19995-30055 GCA_038094275.1 Tubosaeta brunneosetosa | reverse complement strand
ACCCAGACTTTGTCTTTCATGACTCACGCGGGTTCGAGGCTGGTGGAATAGATGAATTCGAACAGATGAAACGCTTTGTCGCCGACCGTGCAACCACCACTTTTCTCAAGAAACGCATTCATGCTATATGGTAAGAAGACATAACAACACTCGAAGTATATCAAAGATTGTATATTCCTGAACAGGTATTGCATTCCAATGGACCAGTACCACCGTGCTGTGGTAGCTGCAGAGGAAATGTTTTTTGATGAGTGTGACACAGGAAATGGTAGGATTTGCATTACCATGGGTTACATCTGAATGACATTTAGATTGCAGTGCCTGTTGTGGTTGTGTTCACAAAATGTGATGCACTGAGGGCTACAGCTTTTCTGAAACTGGAACCCAATCTGCAGGATTTACCATTTGAAGAAGCTTTCCTGAAGGTCAATGAGTATGTGCAGGAGATGCTGAGAAGCAGTACTACATGGGCAAGGCTGAAAGCAACAAAGTATCCCCCAAAGAACTGTGTATATCTGGAAGGTAAAGATGATCACCCAATATACAGTGTTACACCCTATTTATTTTTACCTATAGACATGCACAAATCTGAGCATGGATGTGAAAGCCTCTTAGACAAAACAGCAGCAGCTTTGAATGAGGAAGCTCTGCAGATGTTGCTGCTAACCACCCAGAAATCAAATGTATTACTGTGCATGAAGTACTCTGTGGAAAGGTAAGATAATATTTGTGTAGTAATAGTGAAATGTTGACACTGTTATAGGGTACTACTCCCATGTGTTTCTGATATGTGGGACAACAGTTCTGTGTTTAATGAGGGGAATCAAAAGAGACTATTGGACAAGATGGCATCATGGTTTCCACACACAAAGGTATGTAGTCATTCAGTGATTTAACTTCTGGGAGAACAAATATGTTGTATTTGCACTTATTCCATTTATAGGAGGTTTGTATAAGAATAGAATTTGGATTTGTGCTAATGATTCCCTATCTCTGATAAATTCAAAGCATGCAAGTGGACTGATTTTCATTGATGAATTGAAGTAAAAGACTAATTGCACAATTTTATCTCTAGGCAGTAAGTGGGCCAATTTTGATCAGAAAATGCAGATTGGGACTAATCACACACTTTTATTGATAGTTAGTAAGTGGTCTGATTCTGATCAGGTAATTCAGATCATGGCTGATGCCATTGTTTCTCATTTCTATAGAGGGTAGGTAGTCTGATTAGGGAATTCAGATTGGTGCTCATCACTCTCTGTTTCACTCTCATTTATAGTTGGTAAGTGGTCTGATTCTGAGTATGGAATTCAGATTGGTGTTCATCACTCTTTGTTTCTCTCTGATTTATAGGCAGTAAGTGGTCTGATTCTGATTGGGGAATTCTGATTGGTGTTCATCACTCTCTGTTACTCTCACATTCATAGGCAGTAAGTGGTCTGATTCTGATTGGAGAATTCAAACTGTTGCTCATCAATCTCTGTTTCTCTCTCATTCATAGTGGGTAAGTAGTCAGATTCTAATTGGAGAATTCAGATTGGTGCTCATCACTCTCTGTTTCTCTCTTTTCATAGGAGGTAAGTGATCTGATTCTGAATGGGGAATTCAGATTGGTGCTTATCACTCTCTGTTTCTCTCTTTTCATAGGAAGTAAGTAGTCTAATTCTGATTGGAGAATTCTAATTGGTGCTCATCAATCTCTGCTTCTCTTTCATTTATAGGCAGTAAGTGGTCTTCTGATTGGGAATTCTAATTGGTGCTCATCATTCTTGGTTTCTCCTTCATTCATAGACAGTAAGTGGTCTGATTCTGATTGGGGAATTCTGATCAGTGTTTGTTACTCTGTTTCTCTCTCATTCATAGGAGGTAAGTGGTCTGATTCTGATTGAGGAATTCTGATTAGTGCTCATCACTCTTTATTTCTCTCTCATTCATAGGAGGTAAGTGGTCTGATGCTGATTGGGGAATTCTGATTGGTGCTCATCACTCTCTGTTTCTCTCTCATTCATAGGAGGTAAGTGGTCTGATTCTAATTAGGGAATTCAGATTTGTACTCATCACTTCTATATCTCTTATATGCATAGAGGGTAAGTGGTCTAATTAAGATCAGGTAATTTAGATTGTGGCTGATGGGCCATTGTTTCTCATTTCTATAGAGGGTAGGTGGTCTGATTTTAATTGGGGAATTTAGACTGGTGTTCATCACTCTATTTTTCCATCATTTATAGTCAGTAAGTGGTCTGATTTTAATTGTTGTTGAATTTTGATTGGCACTTATTACTCTCTATTACTTTCTTATGTATAGTTTGTAAGTGGTCTGATTCTAATTGGGGAATTCAGATTGGTGTTTATTACTCTCTGTTTCTCTCTCATTGATAGCATGTAAGTGGTCTGATTCTAATTGGGGAATTTAAATTAGTGATCATCACTCTCTATTTCTCTTTCATTCATAGCCAGTAAGTGGTCTGATTCTGATTGGGAATTTTGATTGGTGCTCATCACTCTCTATCACTCTTCCATTCATAGGGAGTAAGAGGTCTAATTCTGATAAAGGAATTCTGATTAGTGTTCATCACTCCTTGGTTCACTCTCATTTATAGTGGGCAAGTGGTCTGATTCTGATTGGGGAATTCAAATTAGTACTCATCACTCTTTGTTTCTCTCTCATTCATAGTTTTTAAGTGGATTAATTCTGATTAGGGAATTCATATTGGTGCCCATCACTCTCTGTTTCTCTCTCATTCATAGGGGGTAGGTGGTCTGATTCTAATTGGGGAATTCAGATTAGTATTCATCACTCTCTGTTTCTCCCTTGTTCATAGTTTGTAAGTGGTTTGATTTTGATTGGGGAATTCAGATTTGTGCCTATCACTCTCTTTCTCTCTTATTCATAGGGAGTAAGTGGACTGATTCAGATTGGGGAATTTGGATTAGGGCTCATCACTCTCTGTTTCTCTCTCATTCATAGTTTGTAAGTGGACTGATTTTGATTAGGGAATTAGATTTGTATTCATCAATTTCTGTTTTATAGACAGTAAGTGATCTAATTCTGGTTGGGGAATTTAGGTTTGTGCTCATCACTCACTCTTTCTCTCCCATTTGTAGAGAGTAAGTGGTCTGATCTGGATTGGAGAATGCAGATTGGTGCTTACCACTCTTGTTGCTCTCTCATTCTTAGGAGGTAAGTGGTCTGACTCTGATTGAGAAATCTTGATTTGTGCTTATTACTCTCTGTTTCACTCTCATTCATAGTTGGTAGGTGGTCTGATTCTAATTCTGATTGGTGCTCATCACTCTTTATTTCACTTTCATTTATAGTTGGTAAGTGGTCTGATTCTGATTGGGGAACTCTGATTGATGTTCATCACCCTGTTTCTCTCCCATTTATAGTCAGTAAGTGGTCTGATTCTGGAGAATTTAGGTTTATGCTCACTAATCTCTGTTCCTCTTGATAGTTTGTAAGTGGTCTCATTTTAATTCAGGAATTCAGATCAGTGTTCATTGCTCTCTGTTTCTCTCTCATTCATAGGAGGTAAGCAGTCTGATTTTGATTGGGGAATTCTGATTGGTGCTCATCATTCTCTGTTTCTCTCTCATTCATAGTGGGTAAGTGGTCAGATTCTGATTGTGGAATTCTGATTGATGCTTATTACTCTCTGTTTCTCTCCCATTTATAGGAGGTAAGTGTAACTGAGGAATTCAAATTAGTGCTCATCACTTTCTGTTTCTCTCTTTTCATAGTTTGTAAGTGGTCTAATTCTGATTGGGAAATACAGATTTGTGCTCATCACTCTTTGTTTGTTTGTTTGTTTTTCATTCATAGGAGGTAAGTGGTTTGATTCTGATTGGGGAATTCTAATTGTTGTTCATCACTCTCTGTTTCTCTCTCATCCATAGAGAGTAAGTGGTCTGATTCTAATTAGGAAATTTTAATTGGGGCTCATGGACTCTCCATTTCTCTCTCATTTATAGGCAGTAAGTGATCTAATTCTAATTTGGTCAGATTGGTGCTCATCACTCTCTGTTTCCCTCTCATTCATAGAATGTAGGTGGTCTCATTCTGATTGGAGAATTCTGATTGATGCTCATTGCTCTCTGTTTCTCTCTCATTCATAGTTTGTAAGTGGATTAATTCTGATTGGGGAATTCAGATTAGTGCTCATCACTCTCTGTTTCTCTCTCACATAGGAGGTAAGTGGTCTGATTCTGATAGGAGGGATTCAGATTGGTGCTCATCACTCTTTGTTTCTCTCTCATTCACAGGAAGTAAGTTTTCTGATTCTGATTGGGGAATTCTGATTAGTGTTCATCACTCTCTGTCTCACTCTCATTCATAGGAGGTAAGTGGTTTGATTTTGATTGGGGAATTCATATTGGTGCTCATCACTCTCTGTTTCCCTTTCATTTATAGTGGGTGAGTGCTCTGATTCTGATTGGAGAATTCTGATTGGTGCTCATCACTCTCTGTTTCTCTCTCATTCATAGGAAGTAAGTGGTCTGATTCTGATTGGGGAATTCAGATTGATGCTCATCACTCTCTGTTTCTCTGCTATTTATAGAGAGTAAGTGGTCTGATTCTGATTGGAGAATTCTGATTAGTGCTCATCACTTTGTGTTTCTTTCATTCATAGTCAGTGAGTGGTCTGATTCTAATTTGGGAATTTAGATTGGTTCTCATCACTTTCTGTTTCTCTCTCATTCATAGAGAGTAAGTGGTCTGATTCTGTTTGGGGAATTCATCTTGATGCTTGTCACTTTCTACTGCTTCCTCATTCCTAGAGAGTAAGTGGTCTGATTTTGTTTGAGGAATTTAGATTGATGCTCATCACCCTCTCATTTAGTGGGCAAATATAGTAAGTGATCTGATTCTGATTTGGGAATTCTGATTAATGTTTATCACTCTCTATTTCTCTTATTTATAGGAGGTAAGTGGTCTGATTCTGATTGGGGAATTCAGCTTGATACTTGTCACTTTCTGTTGCTGCCTCATTCATAGGAGGTAAGTGGTCTGATTCTAATTTAGGAATTCTTATTAAGTTCATCACTCTCCATTTCTCTCATTTATAGGATGTAAGTGGTCTGATTCCAATTAGGGAATTCAGCTTGATGCTTGTCACTTACTATTGCTCCCTCATTCATAGAGAGTAAGTGGTCTGATTCTGATTGGGGAATTCAGCTTGATGCTTGTCACTTTCTGTTGCTCTCTCATTTATAGGAGGTAAGTGGTTTCATTCTGATAGGGGAATTCTGATTGGTGCTCATCACTCTCTGTCTCTCATTTATTCATAGAAAGTAAGTAGTTTCATTCTGTTTAGGGACTTCAGCTTGATACTTGTCACTTTCTGTTTCTTTCTCATTCATAGAGAGTAAGTGGTCTGATTCTGATTAGGGATTTCTGATCATGATTCATTACTCTCTGTTTTTCTCCCCTTCATAGAAGGTGGTTTTATTCTAATTGAGGAATTTAGATAAGTGCTCATTACTCTCTGTTTCTCTCTTATTTGTAGAAAGTAAGTGGTCTCATTCTAATTGCACAGTTCAGATTTGTGCTCATCACTCTATTTCTCTCCCATTCATAGTTGGTAAGTGGTCTGCTTCTGATTGCAAAACTTTGATTGGTGCTCATCACTCACTCTTTCTCTTTCATTTATAGCTTGTAAGTGGTCTGATTCTGATTGGGGAATTCAGATCAGTACTCATCATTCTCTGTTTCTGTTTCATTCATAGTATGTAAGTTGTTTGATTCAGATTGGGGAATTCAGATTGGTGTTTATCACTCTTTGTTTCTATCTCATTCATAGAATGTAAGTAGTCTGATTCTGATTAGAGAAATCTGATTAGTGCTCATCACTTTCTGTTTCTCTCTTTTCATAGTTGGTAAGTGGTCAGATTTTGATTGGGGCATTCAGATTTGAGCTCATCACTCTTTGTTTGTCTCTTATTCATAGTTTGTAAGTGACTTATTATAATTAGGGAATTCAGATTAGTGCTCATCATGCTTTGTTTCTTATCTATAGTTTGTGAGTGATCTGATTCTGATTGGGGAATTCAGACTGGTGTTCATCACTCTCTGCCTCTCTCTTATTTATAGTCAGTAAGTAGTCTGATTCTGATTGGGGAATTTAGATTGGTACTCATCACTCTCCATTTCTCTGTTATTTATAGAAGGTAAGCAGGCTAATTTTTAATGGTGGATTTTTTTTTACTTCTGTAGTGGGTAAGAGAGTCAATTGGTTATGCAATGTCAAAAAATGCTAATTTTTGTTTATAGCTTGTATGTGCCTTATTTGTTGTTAATAATAGTACTGATACAAATCTATTGTTATATATAGGGAGTCAGTCTCTTTCTATTCTTTTTGTAAGGTCTATTTCATCATGTATGCTCAGTTTGTATGTACTTTTTCTTCATTTGATGATTCATTTTGTTAACTTTTATATAGCAGGTATGATGTGAATGCTCTTTCAACATTTTATTCATCTATCCATGCTTAGAATGTAAGTTCATTCATTTTTCCTTCACTTGCAGCTTAATAATATTTTGCAGAATGTGGGAATCACTCTTTTTTCTTAGTACACAGAACTGATATCTAATACCTATAATATATAGCTGGTCTGTTTTAATTTTGTTATGTTTTTTTATATTGATGTTATGTCTCAGGATGTTTGTGTCATGTTTTTCTAGTTCCATTCATAAATACTTTTTAAATTTGATTTCACAGGAGGTAGGTGTATATTTTATTTTTTGCAGCTTTTTATTAAGAGTATTTTACAAAATAGAATGCAAGTTGTTTTACTACTTCATCTTCATCATCTGGATTTAAACCTCTTTAACATAGGTTACCACTTTTTCACAGGTGATTTATCTATCACATTTTTTGCTCAATTCCACACAGTGATTAGATGTCTGAGAGTTCTTCTGCAAGTTATCTCTCAAAAGTATATTTTTTGCTTTATATATAGCCATTTCTCACCATTACAAAGGTTCACTCCTCTTTCGTGGCTATTTCATGGAAGCAGGCTCTCCATGGTGGCACTGGTAGATTTTAAAAATTTTGAATTCCCTTCACTGATTTATATTTGTAGCTTGGGCTCTGATTTTGGAACACTCCTTCTTCCTTCACAAGCAGAATATTGAAAATCCAATTGCAAAAGCAGCTGAAGTCTACAAGTCATCTGGAACATCCTCTAGAGTGGTTAAGGCACTCAATGAGTTGTATCCTCAATACAAGCCACAGGATCAAGAGATGGGGGCAATGGTTCAGCTCATCATGGATCTACTGTCTAAACATATCATCTGTAAGTTTTATAAAACACTTTACTCTAAATTTCTAGTGACAATTGGGTAGCCAAGAATGAAGATGTCAGCAATTGTTCTAGGGTCTAGTGTGTTCTTGGATAGGAAAGAAGTGACTAGTATGTCAAGTAGTGATCAAGTGAATCTATGGAAAGAAATATGCAAACTTGTGTCATCCATGCTACCAATTTCTTGTCAATGTACTCTCAAGTTTTTAGCCTGTAGTTTCAGTGTATTTTTTTACTGCTTTTATGACTGCTAAACATATATAATCCTCTATGAATTGGACATGCACACACTGCATCAGAGAAATCCATTTAAATGAGTGAGCAACAGCATGAATAAACCACTATGAACATCTAAAGTAGGTAGTCAGAAACACTGGCTTGGTAATATGTACATATGTACTCAAGTGAGGACACTTTTTTCCCTACACCCAAACTCTACTGTATAGACACACCCATTTCTCATACTACTTCTGGACCCAGGCTCATCCTCAATGGAAATGTATGGGCATTCTCCAGAGGCTAGGATGCCTGAGCAGGCAGTGACTCTGTAAGATGATTCCATGGGCACAATTTACTTGATCTTCACAGAACGTATGAAAATATACTTCAATATAGATAGGCTGAGAAGTCTGGCATAAGACATTGTTATCCAAACTGGGAGATAGACAATAACCATAAGATGGATGCCAACACAAGGAGTTCCTCTCTTGACCCTGGACAAAACTGTGACTGTGTGTCTGTAAAGGGGCTGCACCATATATGGTGCAAGTCTAGGTGCTCTCATATATTTGTCATGAAAGAGCTCATGATTGCAATAAGTGCATGTGATCTAATCACATGCGCTCCATCGCAACATATAAAAGTAGTTGATAGCAACAGTAGAGGTAGACTTACTTCTACCTCTACATATCATTAGTGAATAAAATGCAGTATAGTTCACTTGTGTGATTTTAAGGAGAATAAAGGTCTACCACACAACCTTACAATTTTTTGAACTTCCATTCAGAAGTATTTGTGCAATAAGCTGCACTGTGACTTGAAGCCAGATGCAAGCTGCAGCAACTACACTGCCTGACAATGGGGGAAACTCAGTTAACAATTGTGCTTGTCAGAGCTCTAAAGAGCCCACAGAGACTCACAAGGGATCTAAAGATCCAAGCAGGGAGTGAAAGCTCTGCAGGTTGAACTGCAGTGGACTACAAACAGGCCTATGGCCTTGCAGGCTTCAACAGCCATACCAGGGGACTTTTGGGTGACCCAAATGTTAAGTAGTGTCAGTCAAGCAACTGCAAGAACTGTTGAAAAAGCAGTGGATCTGATGAGTCTGCTGACCCCTAATGTCACTGAGCAAGAACGCTCATTTGAGATGGCTGACCATCTTAGGATGGAGAGCTCTCTTGCTCAAGTATACACAGAAGGTGCTATGCCTCTAATGAGGGAGTGACCTGATGAGGAAGTTCCCCTTGACCCATGTCTTGTGTTGGCAACTGTCAATGAATTTTTAGATGGTATTCAGCTACAATGGCTGAACTACAGTGGGCTCCAAAACTGTTGCAATGTTTACCAAAGATGCAGTGTGTGAAGTGCACTGCAAGCACATGTGGGAATTTCGGCTATATTTTGTGGAACCAAATAATGTACAAACTCTTGGCTACAAAATGGTCTCTTAGTCATGTGATTTAGTCCAGTGGCTGTGGAGATACATCCATTTTAAAACAGCAACATCATTGCAACAGTTTTGTATCTTTTGAAAAGGTAGGTGAGATCTCATTTGAATCACACAATATTTGGCAATGTTTGGTTATACAAACAAAGATATATATATAAGAAGTATGTAAGAGCTCACAGGCCACTGTAATTCTAATGTCAGATATCATTAAATTCACACTTATATCCTCATTTAGAAGTGATACACATCCATTTTAGGGTGTGAAAATCTGGTGAGTGTTGCTTATTTGAATGGTCCCCTCTTAATCTTTCTGACATCTGTTGTTGTCTTTGAAGATTGTGAGTGGTAATATTTATAAATTTCATTAGGGAAGCCATAAAATACCTTTCCACAGGCATTATGAGAGATGGGTGTTGATCTGAAATCATGAAACACTCATATAGAGTCTGGGCATGACTCATAATATTTAATCTACTATGTTGTATTCAGTAAGATAGGGTGTCCAAGTATTTTGCAACATATATTCTAAGGGTATTTAGTCACATTTGGCTTCATTACCATCTATACTTGTTATTAGTACACTCTGGCCCAATACTATAAGAGCTGGTATTGAAATACAGATGAATTTAAATTTTTAATAAATAGAAGGGGTAATTGTTTTGTATGTATTACCTTTAGCTGTTAGTGTTTCAGCTTTAAATTGCTAGAGTCAACTCCTTGGGTCTATAGAAAGGTTTGAATACCATTTCTAAAGAATTTGACATTACTCACCACTTACAATATTCAGAGAAAACAACAGATGTCAGAAAGATTAAGAGGGGACCATTCAAATAAGCAACACTCACCAGATTTTCACACCCTAAAATGGATGTGTATCACTTCTAAATGAGAATATAAGTGTGAATGATCATTATTTAGACTCTAGAAAAGCATGAATTAACCAATTCCAGATTTAGAGATAGAATATTCTATTTTCAATCAAAGTGTGAATTTAATGATATCTGACATTAGAATTACAGTGGCCTGTGAGCTCTTACATACTTCTTATATATATATCTTTGTTTGTATAACCAAACATTGCCAAATATT
>JBBPTV010000264.1:0-19985 GCA_038094275.1 Tubosaeta brunneosetosa | reverse complement strand
AAAGATACAAAACTGTTGCAATGATGTTGCTGTTTTAAAATGGATGTATCTCCACAGCCACTGGACTAAATCACATGACTAAGAGACCATTTTGTAGCCAAGAGTTTGTACATTATTTGGTCCCACCAAATATAGCCGAAATTCCCACATGTGCTTGCAGTGCACTTCACACACTGCATCTTTGGTAAACATTGCAATAGTTTTGGAGCCCACTGTATAACAGAGGACTGGAAGGATTCCATAATCATGGAGTCAATCTGGGGCAGCATCACACTGCATTAATTGAGCGATTAAAGAAAGTGCTTGTGTCTGAAGAAATTGAAGGGACTGTGAGCAGCTGGAATGATGAGATACTTGTCAAGACAGAGGAATGAACAGCCTCCAGTGAACATAATCATGGAAGATTAGATAGGCTGCTGCCTACAAGGGCATAAAGCACACCAACCGAAGAAAGGTGGCAGAGCTTAGTCCTGAATATGCCAAATTGCCTGGCATATTTATCTGGGTGAGACTCAGATATAATCCAACATATATATGGACATCAGTGAGGAACTGCTGTTCTTCATCAGATGGCATGTGATCATGCGATAGCTGCTGATAATAGAATGGCTAGAAATGACAAGGAAAGATCCACCAATGGAGATTTATATGAGGATCATAATGAACCTTGCAATAATGATGATTATTGTTGAGTAGGACATGAAAAAAATCCTGGACAAGATGGTCCTCCAGGGAGAGGACCCCTTGAAGGAGGTCCACCTTGGGATGACCCTTCAGATGACAAAGGGTTGGAAGAATCAGATTCAGACAATGAGTCTGAAGGGAGACTGCTGAGGATTAATATTCACCAGCCTACTGCTAATCAGGCAGCAATTGGTGGTAATTGAGTACCACCTGGACGATGCAATCGTCCTGATTACCTTAGGGGATTTACCCCAGGTAATGTACAATATTTCAGACATATGCAACAGCGATACATCCAGCAGATTTGAGAGCAAGTCAGACAGCTGACTGGTCAGGTAGGACCTGAAATAAAGGCAATGAATCCTCTGAAGCCCAGAAAGTATGGAGGCCAGGACAACCTGGAGAAGTTCAATGATTGGCTTAGCCAATTATTGAAGTACTACCATATGTTCAAGATTACAGGACCCAATTGTGATAGTGACTGAGTCCTGTATACTGGGTTACACCTGGAAGAACAGGTGGCCCAGTGGTATGATCAAGAGGTTGACTCCCTCAACCAGGTAGTCCAATATTGGGACTTTGAAGATCTCATCTGTGGACTCTTCAAATGATTTGTGCATGAAGTATCTGCACAGAACACTGCCAATCAGTACAAGCAGACAAGGTATGCCCCTAATAAGGGAGCCCTTGCATTTTATAATGACTTGAAACGTTAAGTGCATCATATGGTGCAACTGCCTGATGACTACTTCTTTCAAAGGAAGTTCCTTCATGGGTTACCCCACAATATTATATGGAGTGTTTTTGAGGCATGCAGAATATCCACTGAGCACTTGACTATCAAGGAAATCCTCTAAGAAGGTTGTCACATGGAGACCACCTAGAAGGCAATCAACATGCAATTGCAAACAAGTTACAATAGTGTGGGAGGGAAGCCCACAAATAAGTCTAATGCTGCTCAGACTCAGCATAAGAAGGATAAAGATCCTTCAAGTGTGGAAAAGACAGCATACTTCAAGAAAGGAAATACAATCTATCATTGTAAGAGGGAATTCCCTCAAAGAAATACAGATCACAGTGATAATGTGAAACCACCCATTGGTAGAGGTGGAGCTTCTAAACCATTCTGCACAGGTATAACTTGTTACTGTTGTGGAAAAGAAGGTCATTTTGCCCCTGACTGTATGCAACCACATACTGATAAGAAAGAATCAATGCTGAAGCATCATCTACATGTGATGGAAATGCAAGAGAATGATGTGGTTGAACATCAGGAAGAAATATTACCAGAAATAGAGAACATTGAGGAAGATGTCCCTTAGAACAAGGAAGCTGAGGAGAAAATTGGTGATGGTGAAAACATCACTGAGAACTTCTTTGAAAACCTCAAAGAGGAAACTGATATAGACAATGATGATGAGCTGATTGCATACCTAGGAGCAATGCAATATGAGGAAGAATCCTCAGAAGAACAGAGCTTGTATTACTCAATGATGCAGATTGAGCCAAACTGGGAGGACCCTTTAAGTCAGAGGCTGTTGACCTGGATAGTTATGACCTGAAAGGATGGAACTGGTCCCATCTATGTATATGGAGCAATTCACAATGGTGATTGTGAGGATTGCCTAAGGAGGATGCATCACATCTCTCAAGGTATGGAAGAACAAAAGGCATCCCTATCAGATGTGTTGGAAAGACTGCATGAGTTTGCTCAGTGAGCATACTTCTGCAGGATGGATGAAGGAAGTTGTACAACTTCTGAAGAGAATGTGGCAGGTATTGAACTGCAAAGCATCACCATAAGGATGCTAGGAAATCAGCTCATGCTAATGGAAGACATCAGGCAATGGGCAATTTGTTGAGTGATGGCTGCATATAATATTTTGCAGAATGAGCAGGACTCAAGCCCAGAGGCTCAAGAGATTCTGCTCAACCTTGTAGGTGATCTTCATGAACAACATGAAATTGCCCAAGGGCTTGATATTCAGAAGGATCATGTAACACAAAGCATACTCAAAAGAGTGTTCGACTTAACCCAAGAGAGGCAGATGCTCACAAAGAGGTACCACAGCATCTCTCCTAGCAAGCTAAGTGCGAACTGAGATCAGAGGATGAAGGACAATGATGAGGAAGCACACTGATCTTGAGAATCGCTCAAGGACAAAGAATGAGTACGACAGAGATTGTAGATTCAGAGTAAAGAAACTACAAGTACATTGTGATTGGTATATAAACGATTCTATCATGAGAAGATAGAATGTAAAGGAACATCATGGAATGTGGGGACACTAAGCCATCGTGAGAGAGACAACTGTGGAGGTAATTGTCCAATAGAATCAAAGAGAGCAAGAAAGAAAGATGAGACTAGCTCAAGACATCTAAATGACAAAGAGATAGTGTTTGTAAGCATAATGGAACATTAGTGGAAGAACGGCAATAGAAGGAAGGACCCAAAATAAGAGGACCAACTGATGAAGGAAGAAAATTGTAACATTATCCCCTTCGTAGATTTGAGCTCCTGGCTCAAGCAATCTCCTCAATAACAGGCTCCTCATCAAGGATGATGAGAGGGGTGGTATGCACTGCAAACCAACAGTTATCAGCGATGTGTCCAACCTCATTGCAGGGATCACATGGTCGAGAGGGACAGTAATGTTCTGTATGACCCCAATGGCAACAAAAGGTGCAGCAGGATGTGAGGCAATGTGTGTGAGGATGGCTGGGGGCGGTGGTGAGACATTGTGGGCAAGTATAGTCGGGGCAGTCAATGAGATAGTGACCAAGATGATGACACTGAAAGCAACGAGTGGTGGCCAATGCATCACGAAAGATCATCCATGCATCTAGTATGTGAGTAGGGGAGTCTAGGATGCGCCGACTGTCAGGAAGATAATGATAGAGGGAGTGTACGTGAACACAAGCTTCAACATCAATGGCGAATGGAGGAGCATCAGATCTGTTTATGTTGTCAAAGAGCTGAATGTTGGTCTGAGGAAGGACATTTGCTTCTGGTGGAGGAGGAGAAACATCCAAGAAGAGAGCAGCTTCAGGGTATTCCTCAGAAGGTTCCTCAGAGTGTTCAGTGAGGGATCCAGGAGAAGGAGAAGACAAACGTTCTACTAGAGTGAGCGTGGTTGACAGAGATGGAGATTCAGGAGGAGGAACAGGAAGAGGACTGTTCAGGACAGAAGTTGAAGTAATGATAGTAAAGTAAACCATCTGATCATGCTCCGAAAAAGAATTTAAAATCAGTTTGAAAATTTTGAAGATAAAATGGGGAGGGATGTCTGTGACAAGCTTGGGGAAACGATTGAAATAGAGTAAATGAAGAACAGAATCTGATAGTTGGGCAATTGCTGTATGTAGGGGAATAGCATACAGTACTGGTAGATTCTGCAGAGCAGAGTGAAAGTGAAGAGTTTGTACATGCATGATCTGACAATAAAGTTCCACAAGCTTTTGGATAGTTTCACTCTCGGTGAAAAGCTCATGGTCTTGAACTACATGAAATAGGTCAGGATCTGCAAGAATGGCACTGAAGAGCAAGAGAGCAGTGTAGAGAGGAAGCAAAACTGCTTCTACAGGCAAGGAGCGTAACGAAGAGTACTTCAAAGAGTGAGAGGCAATCAACGAGGTTGGTATAGACATTTAAGACGAGGAATTCAAACATGCAATGGGGAACTGAATTGTTTTATGGTGGAACAATCACAGGACCAATAGAGGGAAAAGAACAAAACAAGGAGTAGCAAGATTGTGGTAAAGATGAAGCAAGGTTGAAGGGTTACAAGGAAGGGATGCAATATGGTAAGGGGGAAGAACATGTAATGACTTGACCACTGAGGAGGACACTCACACAGAGGTACAACACTGCTCAGAGAAGTTAGTCATTATTTCAAAGAGTGAAAACTTTTATAAGGAAACAGAATTTTGGGAGTGTGTTGGAGATTTTCTTCAGGTTCCCACATGGCCTCTGAGTGGGAGTATCCCTTCCATGTGGTCAGGTACTGATAGTTGCCAGGGAAGCCCTTATGAGAGAGGATAGCCTCCACTTCGAACTCTTCTTCATCATCGATCACATCAGGTGGTGGTTCAGAGAAGGAAGGTCCATGTGCTTCGGTTTGTTTGAATGGTGATAAGAGGGAAGCGTGGAAGGTGTCATGGATTTTCCAGGAGGGAGGTAGTCTAAGACAATAGACAAGGGGGGAAATGACTTGGGAGATTTTGAAGGGTTCATGACGTTTGGGAGTGAGTTTCTTGGATGGGTAAGGGATCCGAAGGTTGGTGGCTTCTAACCATATCTTATCTCCAACTTTCTAGGGGGAGAATGTTCATGTGGAGTGGCAAGTCATCACCAAGCAGGCAGAGTTGTGTACAGCTAGGGCTTCTTCTTGTGCCTTGGATAGGGCAATCAATCTATCAGACAGAGCAGGAATGAAAGTTTTACCCAGGGCAGGAAATGATTGGGGTTTGTATCCAAGGAGGAGAGAGAATGGAGATGACTTAGAGGAGCTATGAGGGGCAGAGTTGTGATGGAATTTGGCAGTAGTGAGGAATTCTGACCAGGAGTGGGGGTTATTGGCACAGAAGATATGAAGGTATGTCTCGAGTTCTTGATTTGTTTGATTTGGCTGTCAGTCTGGGGGTGATATGCAGTGGAGAGTTGGATGTCATAGTGAAGGAGACAAGTGAGTTCTAGGGCAAATGCAGAGGCAAATTGTGGGCCACAATCTGAGATGATGGAATCATAGAGACTGAAACGTTTGAACACACTGTTGAAGAAAAGTTTAGCGACTCCAGCTGTATCAATGGTTTTGTTACAAGGGATGAAGATTACCTCCTTTGTAAGGCTGTGGTCGACCACAACCATAATAGAATCAAAATTGGCGGACAGTGGGAGATCTGTCAAAATGGCAGGGATGACAAGGATGGAATTGGGTTCAAAGGAGTGACAGTGGGATGAGTGTTGACTTTGGCTTGTTAACATATGGCGCAGCCAGCCACAAAGTTCTTGACAAAAGTACCAAGTCCAGGCCACCAAAAGTCACATTCTAGGATTGCTTTCATGTGGAATTGACCAGCATGGCCAGTGGTAGGAGAGGAATGAATGCTATGGAGAAGCATGGATTGGGATGAGGGTGGAACATATAAATGACCTTTGTAAAAGAGGTGGCCATTATCAAATGACCAGTCTTGGAGTGAAGAACAAGGGAACAAAGGTGTTGCTTTTTCTATGGCTTTGAGCACACAAAGGACTAGTGGGTTGGATGAGGATGAGGATCAGATGTAGTTGAAAAGTTTAAGATCAAGGGCATTGATGATGACAGGGTCTGGGAGGATAGCTATGTCAGCGTTGTTAGAGGAGGTGTCAATGGAGTCTTTTTGGGAAAGTGTGTCAGCTAGGCCCATCTGAGTTCCAGGGGTTACTCTCCAGACAAGGTCAAAGTCGAGGAGAAAGAGAGACCAATGGGCTTGACAGCAAGAGAGTTTTCGGAGATCTTTGACGAAGAAAAGGTCCTTGTGATCTGTAATGACAGTCACTGGGTGTGAGGTGCTGAGGAGATATTGTCGCCATTCTTCGAGCACAAGAATGACAACCAGAAGTTTTTGGTTGTAGATATTGTAGTTTTGTTCTGTGGGGGAGAATGTTTTCGAGAAGTAAGCACAAGGATGGAGGTCATCATTGACATTAGTTTGGAGGAGCACTGCTCCAGAGGCAATCAGAGAGGCATCAGTCATGATGGAAAATGGTCAAGATGTGTTAGGAAGAGTGAGGACTGGGGCAGAGCAGAACTAAGCAATGAGGGAGTGGAAAGCAGTTTCTTGGTGGGAAGTCCATGACCAGGGTTCGTTTTTATGAGTGAGTAGAACGAGGGGGGTGACAATATTAGAGAAGTTTGGGATGAACTTTCGATAGAAGTTGGCAAAGCCTAGGAAACTATGGATTCCTTTGACAGATGTAGGGGATTTCCAGTCCTTAATGGCAGAAAGTTTTACTGGGTCCATCTCAAGTCATCCTTGACCAATAATCATGCTGAGATATTCCATCTGTGGAGTGTCAAACGAACACTTGGAGAGCTTGAGGGAAAGACCATGTTCTCTGAGACGTTGGAGAACTCTATGAGTGTGATCATAATGGAGTTTGATATCGTCCTTCGTATGAATGCCAAGATCATCCATGTAGATTTTCAACCATCGCTTGGCTAACATATCTGAGAAGATATGATTCATGAAGGCTTGGAATGTTGGTGGAGCATTGTTAAAGCCGAAGAACATCACAGTGGGTTCAAAAAGTCCAAGTGGGGTGATGAATGCCACTTTCCATTGGTCCTCTTCCTGAATTTGAATGTTGTTGTATCCCCAACGCATGTCAAATTTGGTGAAAAGAGTTGACTCCTTCATGTCATCGATGAGATCAGAGATGAGAGGAAGGGGATATGTGTTTCAGATGGTGAACGAGTTGAGATAATGATAGTCCTGACAGGGATGAAGTGAACCATCTTTCTTTGATACAAAAAAGAAGGGAGAGGCTTGTAGTGACTTTGATGGGACAATGCAACCTGTTTTCAGATGTTCCTCAACAAAAAGGTGGTAGGCCTCCTTCTCGGTGGGATTTAAGGAGTAAATTTTGGCAATTTTTGGGATGAAGGTGGGTTTGAGTTTGATGGTATGATTGTAGAGTCAATGAGGCAGGAGAGTATTGAAAGTTTTCTCAGAGAACATGTCTTTGTAGTCTCAGCACCAGGTTGGGATTTCATGTTCTTGTTTGACTGCTTGTTGGGCCAACTGGGTCAAGAGGGTTATCTTGTTAATCTCATTCTGGGGTGGACTCTCATGAAGAGGTACCACAGCATCCCGGAATGGGGTTTCTTGGTCAATACTTACCATTTTGGAGATCCAATCAATAGAAGGATTCCATTGTTTGAGCCAGGGCATACCTAGAATGATTTGTTGCTTGCCGAGGGCAACAACCATGAGATCTAGATGATCAACGAAGGAGGAGAATTGGGCATTTACTTGGATTTTATACTTGATTGCTCCTTTCTTGTGTGGGGAGCCATCTATGTTGTAAGCCATGAGGGGTTTAGGGAGAGGTTTGATCCCCATACAAAGGGCAGGGACAAGACTGGGATTGATGAAGTTGCCAGTCGCTCCACAATCAACAAGAGCGACAGTTTTGATGATTTTTGAACCAACTTGTAGGTGAACAGGCAAACGAAGAGTTCTTTCATTTGGTAATCCTACAAGTACATTGGGGAGAGAAGACGTTGATACATCCTCCCCATTCAAAAATCCTGGACAGTGAGACTGGCGACCTTTTTATTGGAGGGTTCTCCTTTGTTCTCAAAGCACATTTTGAGAACTTGAAGGATTTCGCTTTCATCTTTCCCAGAAGTATGAAGTTGGTTTACATAAGTGTCAAAACTAGAGGTAAGCTTAGAAGGTTTGGGGATTGGATTAGGAGTGGTAGGAGTTTTAGCAGATCTGATGTTCAGGGGATGAGGGGACGAGGTCTTAGTGCCTTTGCACTAAGTGGTGCTATGGCCTTTCTTGCGACAGCAGAAGCAATGGCCTTCTTTGATACACTTGGTGTATTCTACAGGAGTGAGTTTCTTGATTTGGGCATGTTAAAGTATCTAAATAAGGGCAGCAATTGCCCAACTCAGACTGTGCTGCAAGTACAGAGCACAACTAATATTCACCTAAATAAGGGCAGCAATTGCCCAACTAAGGTAGGGTAAATACAAGGTATCAAATGATCAAAAGAGGTCTCACCTCAGACTGTGCTGCAAGTACAGAGCACAACTGAGGTGAGAGGGAGGAATCGAAAAGAATTAAATAGTGTTAAAGACAAGCACGCGCTTAGCTCCAGGAAACTCTGGAGTGGAATAGGCAAAAATAGGCGTGCTGAATCAGGGAACATGAAAGGTGCAGTAGTGCATGTTTGGAGGGACTAGGAGCGCCACCAAGTGAATGACACGAGGTATGACTATACTATAATAGGCATAAGTAAGTCCGAAAGCAGTAGAATGAGAAATGAGAGAGAAACGGCCAGAGTTGGTGCGTGTATAACTCCAGAGTTGTCCAGAGGTCATATTTTGACAAGGTTCTCAATGAGGTACTTGTTACAGGCACCACTCCCCAAACAGCAAGGGGGATGAGACCATTTGCCTGGGGGCAGTTTCAGCTTGATGGGTTCATTATCATCACCCTCACTTAGCTGCTTTCATTTCTTGCCACATTTTTTAGAGGTCGGGAGAGTGACTGGAGGAGGCACAACCCATTCACCGGGCTCCAACCCACTAACTTCATGAACAATGCTCTATTAAACTATTGGGATCAGACATCAAGAGCAAAAATGAAAGGCATACTTTAGCCCGGTGGGAGTTAGTATTTCTTATTGCCATATGCTCATTTTCATCGTTACCATGCATGTATGGTTTACTGTCAAGAGAAATGGAACTGAGAGTGTCGCAGGTTGAGGCTGAGGGATTTGTAGTAGCAGGTGTTGTATGCGGGGCCCTAAGCCCAGAGCGAACACTGCTACAGGCAGATTTCATAAGGCAAGTAGAGACTGAAGAAAGCTGAGATGGCAAGGCCTTGATGGGATTGGATTTGATACTTTTCACCCAGTTCTTGACTCCTTTGATGCCAGGAATGCCATTGTTTTGCTGTGCAACAAGATCCAGACTGTCCCAAAGAAAAAGCACTGTTTCAGTGAGGTGCATGATGGTTGTGGTGTCAGACTTACTGTGGTGCTGAGCATTGCTTCTCTTTCTTAGGGTGGTCACAATCAGTGTGACCATGCACTTGGATCCCAGCAGTAGATTTTTCCAGCTGGCTTGGGATCGGAGTCTCATTAGACTCATCTGTCTCTCCACTATTGTCTGGTCTGTCTGATTCTTGTGTCTCTTCCTCTTGACGATCATCAGCTAGGTTTTCATTAGCAAAGTGATAAGATAGCTACTGTCTAAGTCTGCCACCATAGAATTTGGCTCCATTTCCAGCAAAGACAACTGTGAGCTGAGTTCATGCTCCAGGTTGGCAGACAGCTTTACCACAATGCGGGGCTGGGGTTTTGGCTGATTGGTGAGTATATTTTCCTTGTCTTGTACTGCTTTGTCAATGAGGTTTGCCACACACTCTAGACCTTCTTTTTCAGCCATTAATTCATTGAGTTTCTGCACTTGAGCCTGAGCGTCATCTGCTTGCTTTTGCTCTGAGGTATGCCGTTTTTGCCTCCCTTCAAGTATGATGAGGCCAGGTTGCTGACCGGAATTCTTTTGACAAGTAGCTGGCCATGACATGAAAGAGGAAAATGCTGTGACTAGTGGTGGTCCAAGGAACTTAGTTGAACTTTGTTCCGGTTGGCCCTGACAGGCCTTTTGGGGGCAATGTTTATTCAGTCACTCTCACTTCCTCTTGGTTACATCCAAAATTTGTTTCCCTGACCCTCGCCTATACCACTTGCTCCCTCATTAACATGCCCAGACCATCAGAATACCCAGCATCCATCCCTCGAAACCGGCGTGTATACCCAGCACCACAGATCCTGTGCCTCTATGTGAACTGTCACCACTGGTTCAAAACAGCACCTGGTCTCAAATGGCACCAGACCGCTGCCCATAATTTCTTGTTCAACATCTTAGGAAGTGCTCCTCAGCAGCATTCCCATTCTGCTTCAAGTCCACATGTCCCAGGAATCAGTCGTGACTATCACGACAAACTAACAGGTAGGTTGCTCTTTCTCATTTTTTTGTGGGAGCTGACAAAAAAAAACCTGTAGGAGATACCTGTGACATAGACGGTAACCCCATCGATCCCAATACTCCACTGCTGCCAATCTCTAACAAGGACTTGAATGACTGGGCTCCATACAGTGATTGTCTGCAGTTTCAAACTGCAGAATTCCTATTCAAAAAAGCCAAGATGTCTGCCAGAAACATTGATGAACTCTGTGATCTCTGGGCACAATCAAATCCTGACTGTGTGCCTCCTTTCATCAACCACAAGGATTTATACGACACCATTGATGCCACTGAGCTTGGTGATGTTCCATGGGAGTCATTCAAACTGAAGTACAGTGGAGAATGTCTGCCAAATATTTTGCCCTGGATGGACAGGCATTACGAGTACTGGTTCCATCCTGCACGATCTCTGGTAGCCAGTATGTTGTCCAATTCAGACTTCAGCAGCAAGATTGATTATGCACCTTATTGGGATTTTATGGACAACAGTGATGAATGGCACTACGAACATCTCATGTCGGGTGATTGGGCATGGATACAAGCAGTAAGTAATTGTTTAGTTGCATGCAGATACTAACAGTTATGGTAGGACATGATAGCCAAAGAGAACCCAGTGACAAATGGTGGAACATTTGTTCCTATCATTCTTGGAAGCAACAAAACAACTGTTTTGGTGGGAACAGGTCAAAATGACTATTGGCCAGTATATATTTCTATCGGTAACATCCACAACAATGTTCGACAAGCACAACACAGAGGAGTTGAGCTCCTTGGATTTCTTGCTATTCTGAAAGGTATGTTTCTGATTCCATTCACTGCTCATGAGTCATTAATCCTTGCCTATTCCCAATTGCAAAAAAATACATGAATGATCCTCAATTCCAACTCTTCAAAAAACAGTTATTCCATGCAGTGCTGGCCAAAATGCTTGATTCCCTAAGACCAGGGATGACAACACCCGAGGTCCTGAAATGCCCTGATGGACATTTTTGCCATGTCATTTTTGGTATCGGACCTTATATTGCAGATTACCCTGAACAAGTTCTTGTGACAGGAATTGTCCAAGGTTGGTGTGGAAGGTATGAAAGGATTATTACATATGGATGTCTAACCTCATATTCATGCAGATGTTTTTCTGACCCAGACGATCTTGTGTTGAAATGACTGAACTCCAGAACTCTGGATTCTAATCCGGAAGTACGGATGTCTGGAATAAGACAGTCCAAAGTTAGACAGTCCGGAACCGGATTAAACCAGATAGTGGACTAACTTGGACTGACTCGGACTTACTGACTTACCAAATCAACTGACACTCAAGCTGATCAGTAGAGTGATCAGTCATGGACGTTCTGTGATACTCATGACTAATGAGTATGACTAATGCTATATAAGCGGATTGGTAAGCTGCTCAGTCAGCAGCATAGCCTCACACATAGCATCTGTCAGCATTGCTGTGTATTTGAAATACAAGGCAGTGTATTTGAAATACAAGGCAGTGTATTTGCAATAAGGCAGTGCAGAACAATAGGGAGGCAGTGTCATCTGAGTATCAATCTGACACAGCCCGGCATAGCCCGGTGCCTCATGTTAGCCTCATGCCCTGCGTTGCTGTGCTGTAATAGGCAATTTCCTATGTGTACCTGAAACATATAAATAGTTTCATGTATTTATGTTTACAACAAGCTTTTATCTTTGCTTCTTTTATATCGTTCTATCACCCACTCTATCTAATCTCCCTGGAGATTAAATCTATACTCTCACCAAGCACTCTGCAAGTCAAGTGAGTCTCTTCGCTTGACGATTACCCTTCCCTGCTACTGCGCACCAAGAGGGACCAGTTAGGACTTGCCACCCTACACTGTTCCTTTAGGTTATGAGCCCTGCCTAGATAGGTGGGCAAATACTACTGTCAATTGATATAGTCAAGATGTCTATCCGATCTATGGCACAAGCAGAGCTTGAGGCCTTAACTGAACGATTTGCAACATCCCTGGGATGTGCCACCACTATTGATCTACTGGTGGAACATTGTGCATTGCAAGCAATTGCCTATGCTGAGAATTCATACGGCTGGACCGATGCTAGCAACCCATCGATGTTAAGATTGATGTTTGGTGCAGTTGTGGTTGATCCCATTCTCATGTTTGAGAGTATTTGGACCCACAGAACTGACTGGCAGTTGTTTACAGTAAACTGATCAAACAATCTGGTGCAACCCATTGAGATACACGAAACAAACATCGTAAGTAGATCTCCAGAAGCTGTTTCTGGCTCTCCACATCCATCCACTTTGCCTTCCGCAATCTCCGAGGGTAATACCTCTTGGGAACCTCCGACTTTTACCAATCATAATCCATCTCCACACCATTATCATTATTGGTTTGGAACAATACACCTAGGCAACCCTCCTATCTCCTTGGAGGAGATTAGATGTCTAGAGTCGATTGCCATCAGCCAGACTCCTCGCAGATATAGTCTGCATCCTGTTCCCTATCCTCACATTGCCATCCCGGCTCCTACTCCCACATCTCCTCCTCCACTTCCAATCCATATCTTAGAACCTTCCTTGTCTGGTGCAACTAGCGGTACAGACCCGGAAGAAGGTGAGAACCAGCAGATTACTGCTGAGAATCTGGAGGAGATTGACATTCAACCTCCTGTCATAGTCCATCAGGAATCAGACCCATTGTCTACTCCATTACCGGACTATCCAGAAGGACCTCGTCCTCCAAGATATATTCAGTCCAATCCAAGATCTCCTACTCATCACTCTCCTCCTTCATCCTCCTCCTATCATACTCCTCCATCTACTCTAGGACCATCAATCCCTAGACCTCCTTATCGTCCTCGTTGTCATCACTCCAATCACACCACCTCTTCCTCATTCCTTGATCTTCCTTCCTCCAATAACCCTTTCCAATATGTCGACAACATCCTCCACCAGTTCACACACTCCCATTGCTATCGAGGTCACTCAAGAAGTAACTGTCAACTGGGAACCAGTTCAATGGAGTCCCTCTTAAGTCAGAACTGCAGAGTCAACATCCCTAGGGGACCAGGCTCTAATCAATTCGCTCGCAGAGGCTCAGTCTCAGGTTCTATACCAGGAACTTGAGAGCATTTATGACAACGGAGCATTGACCTCCATTTCCAGAGTCCTGAGTCCCTCACCCCTTTTCTTGAACAGTCCTATTCCAGAGGAAGACCAAGAGGAAGGCCAACTTCCATCTGATTCTCAGTTCCTCCAGTATCCAGAATTTGGACAGCATTCAATGCTGTTGCCACCTGGATGGCAAGATGGAACGATAACGGACAACAGGCTCTACGAGCCAATTTGATTGGAGGGATCTGGAGTGATGGATCCAGAAACCGGAATCTACCTGCCCTTCCTACCACCTCCTTACATTCCGATGACATACACTCAACAAATCGTCAACGTCATCAATCACACCGAAGTTCTGGGACTTCCCAATGGAGTTCCAGCAGTCCCTCGCATCCTGTCTGGAATCCCCTGGTATCTTGGCCACAATCACATTCCTCTAATGGCTGAGGCACTCTGAGAAGTGACCTTTCCAATGGGTCACACCAATCGTCACACTCGCATGGTAGACGTGCAGGTAGAACACCTCAATATTGATCGAATGGAGCGTGCACATCAACTGGGGCTGGGCCCCACAGACAACCAGGTACTGGGGATTCGAGGGACATTATATCATGGCAAACAACTAATCTCTTTCTTGGAAGGCACACTGGGATATCCAATCCCAGTCCAACATTACTCTGATACCCCACATGCCCTGGTTCATTACCAGGGTTATGAAATCTTTTCTCTAGATGATGACGAATTCTGGACGTTCAAGAACAACCATATCGCAAACCAGCCAAATTTAGTCTTTCTGGACATTTGGGCCAAGGCGTTGCGCAATACCTGGGAGATTGCTCTCCCTCACTTTTATCAGGAGGTAGTAGAATCGGATATTTATGAGTTTGATGAAGATACCCAACAGGAGATGGTGCATAGCATCATAGAGACATTTGATGAAGAATGGGATCGTAGGGACTACCGGATCGACGTTCCAACCATCCGTCAATGGAATCACGAATTCGACTGGCACCACTGCCATATTTTTTGTCTCCAGAACCTTGCCTGAGCCAATATGGTCCAGAGATATAATGACATCCAGATTAAAAACTGGACTCTGGAAGATGAGAACGACAGACTTCACCAGTGGATCGAACACCACCAGGACATGATCGTATCCCTCACTCAACAGTGGACCCAGGCCCACAAGCATATGAACATGCTCCGGAATGAAATGGAGTGGCTTCAAGCCATTACACATACTACTCAGGCCAATTATAACCAGACCGCAGTTTACCTCAGACAGATCCGAGAGCAGAAGGATACCCTGGTGGCATGGAACGATTGATGGCAGACCCTCAATAATGACCTCCAATTGGAGAAAGAGGAACTCTGGAGACAGGTGGCCCAACGCGACACGGAGATATCACATCTCCATGACTGAATTTTGGAGATGAACAGCAGGGCATTGCTTCAAAATGAGATAAGTAATACACAAGCTGAACAATTACTTTCTCTAGTTCAGCGTTGTGCTGAAGTGACCCAGGTGGACTTGGAATCCGCCAATCGCCTGCTGCAACAAGATGTGTGGAGCCTCATAGAGGAACTCACACAATCCCAAAACTGAGAATGCCAACTGGAGCAAGATCTCCATGACCACCACTCCAACCTCCTCTCTCCTCTGAATGGAGGAGATCCTTCTTCATCCTGACATCCCTTTCCCGTTAATCCACCTATGGAGACGCCATCTAAACAACAATCTGAAGACTGCCTGGGTCCTAGCAGACCATGTGGACGAGTTACTACAGAAGACACCAGATGTATGGCCTCTGCCAGATTGTTACAGTGTTTCGTACGTCGGAAACATTGGAAAGGGAAACCATACTCTAAGTAGGAAGTACTTCATCTCGGACTTTCATCTTGGACAAACTTTCTTGCATCTAACTCTTTGTACTCCGATTATTTATTTAGTTCCTTTTGTTTCTTGCATGACTCTGTACTCTTTTGGATCCTGGAATGTTGATAATCCCCATTTTTTCTTCACTGTGTACTTCGAAAAAATTGAGCAAGCTCAATTACCAAATTCCAAATGGATCCGAGAAATCGATGCACAATGGTCCTTGGTTTATCTGGACCAAAATGGGGATTGGCCCTGGACTCAGAGACGGAAACATCGGAAACCATTGGAACATCGGATCAAGAGAAGATTCAAACAGAGACACAGGGAACAACCCTTAATTCCAGACTGGCTATTTGCAGAACCACAGGCACACGGACCAACTTCTTTTCCCCACACTTCATTTCTGAAATGTGAAACAATTACTAACTTCCTTTTGGATTTTTCAGTTGCTTCTTTCATTCCCTGGTGACTCATCATTATGGCATCCATCAAGATTGGTCAAGAGATTACCAATCGCATCAAGATTCTACAAGGCCCCACTAATTACGACACTTGGGCCAATCGACTATGCAATGTCCTTGTCATTTATCAACAATGGGATATCATTTCTGGGACTTCAATGTGGAGTGCACAACCTAATGTTGATGCACAAGCAACATGGATCACCAGAGATCAGCAAGCATATGCATTGATTAATGCATACTTACCTGAGTCCATGCAGAATGTGGTCTCATTTAATCAGAGAACTGCTACTCTTGCCAATCTGGCCTACATCACCGGATCTACCACCATTGCTCCCACTTATGAATGATCCATTGTGTTGCCTCCATGGGATTAAACATTCCTGCTGAGATCTCTGCCATGATCCTCCTGAATGCGCTACCATCTTCTTATCAGAATATGGCATCCACTTTAGTGCATACCATAACACAGGCAAACTTCCTTCCTGATACGATTGCTGCTAGCATCCTGCGTGAATATAATCTGCGCAAGGGTATTCACCATCACCATTCCTCCTCTGCCAAATCACTTATGTCCTGTATCCAATCTACTTCCACTTCCTCCGGTGCTTCGGCACAACGTACCACAGCAATTCATAATGCTCCAGTTCGTCAGCTATGTGCAAAATGTGGGAAGAGTAATCATCCCACCGATCGCTGCTGGAGTGGACAGGGACGACCCTCTGGACCTTCGGGTACTCAGGGGAGACCAGGCCAGAAGAGATCAGCGAAGGGTAAAGCCTTTGATTGTCACCAGAAACAAAAGGTGAATAAAGGAAAGAAGAGAGCCGGTGCACATTTTCTTCAGGAAGAGATTGATTTTGCCTATATGGCATTGGCAGATGACCCTCTCTCTTCAGTTCCAGAGGAAGAGGAGACCACCTATGATGGTTGGGACAATCAATCCATGGTTGTCAATGATGGATGGAACAATGAAGCACAGGATGTTGCCATGGATGATGGGTTTGCAGATGATTCCTTTCGGCCCAATGACCCTAATTCCTTTCTGATCATCCAGCTTCCTCCTTGTCCAATCTTCCGTTGAGGAGACCACTTCTGGACAATCCAGAGTTAACTTGGACTGGACTCCGAGATCTGGACCTTCGGAAAGAAAAGGGAAGAGGCGGAACAACCGGAAGCAGGCTTCTGAGAGAAAGGATGATACTGGTGATAGTTACAATGGTGACACATGCTGGACCAGATCAGACACCTGGAAACAGGGATATGATCTGAGTGAACTTTGGGAATGGGGCAGTCCGGATGAATCTGGATATGTAGATGCTGCTTATGAATGCGATTCCTTTGACTGGTATTGTGGAATGGCCAGAGTCATCTCAACTGAATTCCATACCCAAGATTATTGGATGGTAGATAGTGGTGCAACACACCACATCACCCCTTATCTTGGAGATTTCATGTCGCTCAGCGACAGGGAGAAACATTGTGAAGTTGCTAATAGAGCAGTCATGACCATGACTGGACCTGGACATGTGATTATCAAGTCCAGAGATCACTTGCCATTAATTTTGCGAGACATGTGGTATTCTCCAGATTCACCACACAGCCTTTTATCACTACCGGCATTAACCAAACTTGGGTTTACTGCTGAGATTACACAAAAGGCTACCATTATTTGGAACAAACATGGCCAAGAGGCATTGCAGGCACTTGCCTTTTCTCCTCACAGGGGACTTCATTGGTTTCAGTCACAACAGATTATTCCAATGGACAGTTCAACCATGTCTTTACAGGAAAAGGATTCCTTTCGACTATGGCATTATCGCTATGGACATGTGTCCAGTAATGCGATCCAGAACGCCCATAAGACTTGTCTTAGCATTCCACCCCTATCTCCTCCAGATCATCGTCTCTTTTGTAAGGGATGTTCTTTAGGCAAACATCATCTCGCACCTCATCCAGAATCTCGTTCTTGTGCACCTGCTGTTCTTGCGCTTGTGCACACTGATCTTCTGGAAATGCCGACTCAATCTCGGAATCATAATAAATGGGTTATCACTTTCCTGGACGACTATAGTTCTTATGCTTGTCTTGCTTTTCTGAAGCACAAATCTGATGCTTTTGATGCATTCAAATCTTATCTGGCTATGGCCAAATGGTCCACTAGTTCTTCTTTTATTACTCTGCATTCAGACTGAGGGGGGGGATTTACTGGGACACAGTTCCAATCGTTCCTTACTTCGAGAGGCATTCATCAGTTGACAGTTGCCAGAGAACCTCAGCAGAATGGATGTGCGGAAAGATTTAATCACACTATTCTTGAGAAGACCAATGCCATGATGCATCATGCATGCCTTCCAAAGGTATTTTGGCAGGATGCAATGGAAGCAACAGTACATACCTATAACCACCAACCCATCCAAAGATTGAATTGGACGACCCCTATTTCAAGATGGGATCCCCATATAGAGAAACCAGATATTTCATCATTCCGGGTCTTCGGCTGTCGTGCTTATGTCTTCATTCATAAAGAAGACTAGAAAGATAAACTTTCCCCTAAAGCTAAAGAAATGATCTTCATCAGTTATCCAATAGGAACCAAGGGATATAAATTCTATGATGTTCAAGATCAAAAGATCATCATTGCTAGCAGTGCCACTTTCAATGAATTCTCTTTTCCAAAGTGTTCCGAAGAGTATAATGAACCTGACCTGATACAAATCCCAAATGATGACAATAACGACTTGGAATATGAAGACAACGGATCGGACACCTCTGAGGACGCTCAAGCCCCTATTCCAGATGTTTATGGACCGGATTTCCAGTTCAATCCAATAATTCCAGACCTGTTACCCAATCAAGATCCACATCCAGAGCAGTTACCGGATGATCCTCCTGATCCATCATCAAGAGAATCTACTCCTCCTCTTCCTGGACTGAGCACACCAGTGCAACCTCCTCAACCACCTCCTGTGGAGCCACCACAACTCCCCAGGAGATCACATAGACAAAGAGCTCCAAGATTTGTACCAGATAATGTCTATAGACAAAGAGCTCCGGTTGAGATTGAAAGACTACTTAGACAAAGGAGAGAAGATTCTGATATAGATGATGATGATGCACATCAAATGAGTGCACATTTCATTTCTGCTATGATATCCATGGCAGCACCGGTGTTTGGAGTCCCCAAGCAATACCAAAATACATTCAAACTGCCAAAGGATCAACAACAAGAATGGCTAGATGCCTGCGGAGAAGAAATGAAATCTATGAAAGACAGGAAGGTTTGGGATCTAACAGATCTACCTCCAGGTCGCAAACCTATCACAGGAAGATGGGTATTTGTCAAGAAAAGTGATGGACGAACAAAGGTACGCTTTGTCACTAAGGGATTCACTCAAGTATATGGCATAGACTTTGAGGAAACCTTTTCACCAGTTGCAAGATTTGAGACTGTTCATCTCTTACTCGCACTAGCAGCTCTAGAAGATTGGGAAATCGAAGTGCTAGATATGAAGACTGCCTTCTTATTTGGAGATCTTGATGAAGAGATCTACCTCACACAACCAGAAGGTTTCATATCTAAAGGTCAAGAGACAAAGGTTTGTCACTTGAGAAAGGCTATCTATGGCCTTAAACAAGCAGCCCTACAATGGAACAAAGTGCTCCATAAATCCCTTGAGGATTTGGGCTTTAAACGCACCTACTCCGATCCTGGAGTATATGTCTATTCAGACAAAGGTGCTCTGGTTATCATTCTTATCTATGTGGACAATGCTCTCTTCCTCTCAAACACAAGATCAATCCTATTACAGAAAAAACAAGACTTCATGAAGAAATGGAAAAGTCGAGATCTCGGATCAGCTACAGAATATCTCGGAATGAGGATTACCAGAGACCGGATCAAGCAGACTCTGAGACTAGATCAAATTAAGTATGCTGAGAAGGTCATTGACCATTTCGAACTGCAGAATTGCAGACCAGCATATGTTCCTCTACCATCCGGATACAATCCACAATCATCAACAGAAGAATCAAATGCTTCACTCCGAAGTTGTTATCAATCGGTCATTGGATCATTGTTATACATCATGCTCAGAACAAGACCAGACCTT
>JBBPTV010000263.1:0-21006 GCA_038094275.1 Tubosaeta brunneosetosa | reverse complement strand
GGCTTACGCTATTCAACCACGATGTGACTAATGGCGATGAAACTCCCTGCGAACGGCTCGACATTTGTCGCTGAAACGCAAGTCGAAAGGTCATTACGAGAGACGGCTGGAATCCGATTGGCACTCGGGTAAGACCATGACTCTCAACGGCCACTCAATTAATTTCACGCGTTGTCAACTGTGATCAGCCAGTGGTGTTGCACACTCAGGTAACGCCCATCTCACTTTTCGGATTTCCGAGTATTTCCGCAGCCCTTTGGTGGATTATGGTTTACCATTCCTCAGCCCTGCAATAGGGTCGGTGAACGTTCCAGCATTTTCAGGACAATGCCCAGGTTCGGCACCCTTCGAGTCGTTGCCTTCCTCGAACCGGATCACCCTAAATTGGCACCAACCGCGGCTGCGGCGGTGCGCCTTTTAAGCACTGCAAGTGACCCCATCACATTGACACGATTATACTGCGTGTCTGGCCGTGTGCGACCCGCCCTCATACTTATTCGACCCTTTCATAAGCTGGTACAGGTATAAGCAAGGCACCTTTTTAGCTTTCCTCCGCACACTCACGAACCCAGATGATCTTTTGTGCGTATACCAGCCTATCCTCGCCTTGCGTGCGTCTAACGTGAAATCCCCAGTTTCTAAGAAGCCAAAGCCCACGACCCTTCCGCCTGGTTGGCCCTCGCCCTACCACAACAAGTGTTCCCAACGCGACTGCATCTTTCCGAATAACCCCCAGACCGTCAAAGGCGTCTACCCCTGCCGTGGCGTTCCTGGCGGCTTCTACTGCGAAGGGACCTACAAGATCTCCTCCTCCCGTGCACAAGACACGGAGCGCTACCTCAAGGAGCTGTCCATGGCACGACGCAGTGCGGAGGAAGAGCAACGGAAACGCACGATATCCGAGATGCGGAGGCCTGATCCGAACCTACGTCGACGAGCGAGGGATGTCTCTGACTACGTCCCACCAGACGACAGAAGACATCATGCATACAGCCCTCCTCTGAGTCGTGCCCCTTCGAATCGTGCCAGCCATGCCCCACGTCCTTCCCGACCAAGCGATACCGGGAGTGGAAGGCCACCACAGCTACCACCCCCACTCCGACGTCCGTCGCACTCGTACAGACCCTCTTCCTCTCAAGTCGAGGCAGAGTACATCACAGATCAGATCATGATGCACCTTTACCCAGAACGACGAATTCAGCCAAGATGGTGAGTCACATCCTTCACATGTGTCGGATCGGTAAACTCAATTGCTCTGCCTCAGGATATAGCTGTATATGTGTAACGCCTTCATGCCCTGATGTCGACAATTACAGACACGACGTTCATGACCCTTACTTTATTGTACATCAATTTTAACATTTATTGACATAGCGTACAATCGTTTTGGACTATCATATGTAGCTTGACCACTCGAAGCAGCTGGATCTGTCGTTTAGCATTGCGCATGCACCTGGTCTAATGGTCTTGTTCATGTTGAGCAGGCAATGATCTTATCTCCCAAACCGGGATGAAAGGCAGTACTAAGCTCTGAAAGTGACTAAAACATAGCAGATACATACACTACTACACAGCGTGGCGCCACATATACACTATCCTGTACACAAGAGCACAGCTCACAGCCAGTCCGTTCCGTATGACTAGACATCGACTTCAGTCTGCTGAACAAGTTGCACCGCACGAGGAGACCTCGGCGTGATCGAGAAAGGGTAGGGTTTGGGGTGACTGTCGCAACTCATCTTAGCACGCTCGGGTACGTCCCACAATGAAATACACCCACATGATCACACCTGGCGTATATTGGGGTACGACCTCGATATCGCGCCCGTGTGGGTCCTTGGCCTTGTTCATGTCGAACACCGCCAAGACGGACACCATAGCTATCCAAACGGACGCCTCCGCAAGATACTTGCCGACACAGATCCTGTACACGTACATGCGCCCGTCGGTCTCTGTCTTGAACGCCACGGACACAGCACGCACCTCCGACCAAACCCAAACTGTTGCTCAGCGATATCATCGGTGAGTCCCCCGTTCGCATCAATGTACCTTTCGGGCATGAACCGCATGGGATCGGGATACTTGGCATCGTTGTGTGTCATCGACCTGTAGCACAACGTTCAACTAAAGAGCGACCCGTGACTGACATCGACGTACCAAATGTTTGCAAATACGATCGTGTCTAGGACCGGGTGAGCAAAACGGCATACTTGGATGTGAGCGTCTCGTCCCAACCTTTTGGAATGAAATAGCCTTCGTATACGTCATGTTCGGTGGTCATGTGCGGTACCCCTACAAAGAGCTTGTGTCCGTCATTCCGAGAGACAGAAGCGAAGCGACCCTACCCAGTGGTGTGACCTGGCACCATCGCAGTACCTCCCTGTACGTCGCTTCAAGATAGACCATCGACGGGCGGTCCGCAAAGTCTGGCATTCTGGTTCCCCCTGTCACGCGATCGACTTCGGCTTGCGCCTTCTTTTGTACGTCTGGGAACATGACCATAGCCATCATGAACGCCGAAAGTGCGGAAGACGACTGGGATCTCCATGAGACATGCACACAGGCACCGAATCCGTCCACCAACGCACCGTCTCGACTGCAGCTAAGGGATGATCAAGTCAGACAGGATCGCGAACGACGTCGAGACTAACTCACCCGCATAGGTCGTTCCCGCGACAGATTTGATCACGACCTCCTCCTCCTTGCTCTCAATCATCTCCGACACCATCGAATGTGGCGCGATCCCTTCCGTCATCTGCTTCTGAACGAAATTGAAAGGCAAGTCCCTCAGCTCCCGAGTCAGCTTCCTACATATCCTCGCGTATTTCTTGAACCCAGCGCCAGGAAACCATTCGGGCAGGTGTTGCACTTGGTCCCCATTCAGGTCAGTGTCCCATGGACAACGAAGCGGGGTACGCACAGGCGGGGAACGTGTTCACCAAAGCCGCGCCGGGGAAGAAAGAGTTGGTCAACATCTCACTCGCCCGGTCCGCAATCGACGCAAACAGGTCGTTCCTCGGCGCCATCTCATACCCATACACGACCGTCATGATCGTCGACGCGGTGAAGCTATCCTCGTCCTCGTCAGACCCAATACCAGGTCGGAAAGGACGGCGTACGTTCTCAGGTGCACCTCCATGTCCTCAGGGGCGTGCAAGATGTTCTTCGTGAGCTGGAGTACCTTGTTTAGTTGGATGTCACGGTAGTTGAGCATCGCAGTCTGGTTGAGTGTCTGATGCATCGCCTTGCGATGTTTGCGCCACGACGGTCCGTACGGGATGAACCCGACATTGAATTCCCAGCCCATCCTAATTGACCATCGTCAGCCCGACCACGACGTGCACGTATCCTGAAAGACGTGTAGGCGCACAAGGTGACCATGGGAACTTGGGGTCGATCCGAATAGTTTTGCGATCGCTTGTCCAACAGGTCTGCAGCGACCTCTTCGGAATTGATGACCAGAATCTTTTGGCCGAGGATCTCGAGGTACAAAAGGTCGCCTGACGTACACGAGGGTCATTGAGACAGGCACAAGAAGAGACGTGCACATACCATATTGTTTGCTCCACTCGGCGTATGTTAACCATTGCGCTCCCAAATCTTTGATTCCGAAGAGGTTTCCGACAATCGGGAGGCGACGGGGCCCGGGAGGCAGCGGTAAGCCCTGCGGGTTGTCTCGTCTTCTCTTAATAAAACTCCTCACGGAGAAGAAACCTATGATCAGGATCGGAATGACTGTGGTGAGATACATTTTCGAGCAAGACTGGTCTGCATGGGTCAACTCGTGGCGAGGGGAGCTATATAGCAAAAAAGATGACGAGAGACGGCTAGGTACCTGTGCAGCTCGTGTTCATGTCTCAGTTTTGCCGAAGGTCTCACCAATGATGAAGCCACATGTGTGAGACATGAAACCCGCGCTTGCGTTGCATTACAAGTACATCATCCTAAATCGCATCCCGAAAGTTACACGGAAAGCGGAGGATGTCTCACTGATCCCGACATCTAGCGCGGCGATAACGATACTGTACAAAGATGGTGAGCCTATATAACCGGTCTAAGATCTTTTCAAGCATGAGACGGCACCACAGGAACAACTACGCCACCATGGACCCTTTTGGCAAAGCGGTCCGCTTCGTCCATCGAACGCTGGCGCTTGCGCCCGCTAAAGAACTGCGGAAGAATGAAATATTGCTCGATTGGGGGTCTCTTGGGCTTGGGTAAGCTAGGCTGGCTAGGCTGTGTGACACCCATTGTGGGACTGGTGGGGTTGGAATGCACCAGGGACTCGATTGTCATGATCGGCGTGGCAGGGTCTTGGTCTTTGGATCTCTTTTTGTACTAAAAATGTACGTGAGATATCAGACATAATCAAAAGGAGTGATAGGCTTACGGTTTCTAATTCCGGTTTTCCCCGCCATTTCGCGATAGCTTCACAAAAGCGAACTGCGGCTCGTTCGACTGATTCGGCAGGGTAATGCCACGCCAAATCTTCCATGTGCGTGGATAGATCGGGTGTCAGTGACGGAACGGCATAGAACTAAGTTTCCATGATCAATTGTGGCGGACAGCGGAGCAAGAAGCACTTACTCTTCTCAATCTTTCCTTCATTTCAGCCTCAAACTCAGCTTCCGCGTCTTCCCTTCGCGGTGGCACCCCACTAGGCACAGGTTTTAATGACGGGAACATAATCTGTGCCGCTTCTTTTAACGAAGGAAGGTCGTCTGGATCAAACCACTCGAATATCAAGTCACCATCGTCTTCGTCGCTATGGGAAGGGTCCGACATCCCAAGTCCCACAGAAAGTAAGCAAGAAGCAGCAGTAGGACCCCTCCAGCCACCAGTGAGGTACCCTTCTAAAGCGGCTCGAGTAAGGAGTCCCGCGAAGAGCATATACCATTCTCTGGATGGTCGTAGGGGACTCCCTTCATTCTCCGACAGCGTCTTCCGAGGAAATTGAGGGGAAGGTGAGGAGGCAGAGGGTATCCCTCCAGATCTTTCTCCCTGGACATCCAGCTCATACTCGTCATCCGCAAGCTCCTCGCCCAGCTCCAATGCAATGAGTGCCGACAACCGCAGAAACCGAGGAATCAGATCTGAAAGGCGAGTATTTCCGGCGCCTGATCCCGCGTAGCTTGTATCTTCGGGGTCTTGCTGAAACCACTTGGACTTTCTGCGCAATGCACTCCCATCGATGCCTGAATGGGCAAGCCCAGAACCGATACCACTTCCATCTTGCCAGCCAGTAAGGCCACTAGGACCCCCACCCATGTTCTTCCCGGGCCCAGTTTGGGGGGGACGGGATGTAATCTCGCCTCCCCATGCCCCTGCTCTTCCTTTCAGTGGTCCTCCCGGCGTTTTAACAGGCTGTTTGGCTTCCACGCAGATCTCACATCCGGTGTGCAAATGCCTTGGGCAGCGCAAGGCAGGGGGGGAGTTCGCTGTGGACGGGTCGGCGCCTTGCATATAAAAAGCACGGACTCTGTCGTTCCAATGAGTGTGGATTCCCGACTGTATCGGGGATTAGTTGGCTCTCAGAACAAAAGTAAGATGAACGGCAACGTACGACAGCCCGTTGCCCTTGCGTGCTGGTTGCAACGGTTACCGAAGAGCACTGGGGTGGGATTCCCGGAGCCCCTGATATCGAGGCAAGCAAGGCAAGCGATGGCGGGAGTGCACCAGTGACTAGCCCGCATGACTGACTTGTACTGGCGGAAGGATGAGGCGACATGTTCTCAGGAACCGGTGAGCCATTTGAGGAGAGGGACTCCAGAGATTCTTTTTTCGAAAGACAGTTGGAAATGACGATTGGAGGCGGATGGTGGTGGTGTCGGTATGGTGCTATGGGAACTTGACGCGCGAATAGATCGTTGACAACTGTACCGAGAGCGAGACGAAGACGGACACCGTTCGGTAATGTATGCGGGTGGGAGGCTTTTGTCAGAGGTTGGGGTCCGGCGCGTCGCTTTGGGGAGCCTGGAGGGGACTGTAATTCATCGCCAAAGGCAGGGAAGGGGTGCAGCTGTGGCGGCTGCTCGAGCATGGAGGTGATGACCTTTTCAAGAGCGATGGCACGCAGTCTGAGGTTCCTTGCTAATGCGAAGTCCTGTTTCTGCATAAGAGTGTCCTCGTCTTCACTGTGGGCGTGTCCATGACCTGTTCCTCTGGCTTTGAGTTGGTCTACTTGCTCGCCATCACTCGCAACCTCTTCTTCTTCGTCGTACTGTTCTGGTCGCTCGCGGAAACGAAACTGGGGCGAAGACGGACCTCCAGTACGGTCCGTCATACCGAGTTCTGCGCGGGCCTGGGCAAATCTCGTACGAGCGTGTACCCAGAGCATATGGTCGATGATGAGCGTTCTCGTGGACTTTTCCCGAGGCGGGATCGAGTGTAAATGGTGAGCATGTTTGTGCGCAGGCGCCTTGAATGAAGTCGGGGCAGAGGGTGACGGTTGCGGTTGTGGAGGAGGTCGCTGAGGCGATGGGAAAGGTTGGAAGTGGGACTGGGATGGAAAGATGGGGAGAGAGGAATAAGACATGGGGTCAACGTTCGACTTTGTACAAGTACGACAGCCTCTTCCGGTTTATCTTCGTACTCCAACTCCCAAGTAATACAACCGATGGACGGGTCCGGGGCAAGTGGCACCCGGAAATAATCTTTAAAAGCGGTGTGCCGGGCAACGAAAGGTGAGGTGAACCAGAAGGTATAGTGGATGATCCCGTGACGACACGAGAACGATCATGATGGAGTTGCGCAATTCAATATACAGTACACCCCGCCTCGCTAACACAACCACCCTCTCGAAATGAAGTCGAATATAAAATAAAGATGGGCTCTCAACAAACGGCGTCCTTAAGCTCTGCAAAGCAAACCAACAGTCTCCCAAAATCGAAGATAGAATAGACGTTCCGCAAGAATACGTCCCCGATGATCACGAAATCTGTCAGTAGATGAGACAAAAATAATGGCAACGTTGTTCAAAAGAAACATACCAAATGCGTCGTCCGTACCCATCCCAGTTACGCAAGTCGATGATCCATCTGCAACAGGGCCGAAATTCCACGTAGAAGGACAGACCGCATAGTCTCGCTTTCCGATCGTAAACGTCGGTACCGTCGAATTGATCAGATCACATGGAACTGTCAAGTTTCCGATGAGATGCATCCGCGGGAGGTGGTAGACGCGACACACCAGTACACATGCCATCAGCACAAGCCGCGCCGGGCACACCCGAAAAGTAGTCGGTTGCGACGGCAGTTGGCACAACGATGAGCGTGGTCCCGGTATCAACGACTGCGGGTTGTTCGACGCTCCCAGAAGCCTGGCGGCCAGAACGACTGATGGCTCCCAACGTAATTTCCCAGTAGCCCCGCTTTGTTACCGGGGCACAGGCTAACGTATCGTTCTTGAACGCAGTGTAGTTGGCGTCGCCAATGATCAACTCGCTTCGTCCAGGGATGTCGGAGAGCAAGAAACTGAGATAGCTTTGAGGGAGTTGACCGCTTTGGTTCAGGTTCTCTATCACCGATGTTGCACCCAACGTCGAAATTTCTTCGAATCCAGCGCCAATAAGACCATCCGGGGGAAACTGGTTGACAGGGACAAGGGTCCGGTTACCCCAAAAGTCTGGTGACAGAGCTTCTGCTCCAGCAAAGGTTTGATTTATCTAAAAGAACCATGTTAGTCGACATTCAAACGCCAATGAGTACGGCCTACCGTGTATCCAGCAAAATCAACTAGGTCTTGGTACGCGTTGGTCACAACGACCTCTCCCGATCCGTACGTCAGCAAGGTAGGGTGGACCATGCGCTGAGAGGTGCTCGACCTGGAATCATCGTATTTCGTGTGCCCGTCACAAGTTTCAACGCAATCCTTGTCGGGCACCCCTGATAAAACGTTAACTCGATATGAATCAATGTACATCACACTCACAGAGGTCAGCGCTACCGGTGTCAAAGTCCCCTTATCAATGATAAGATCGGAGCGTTGATCAAGAGATAATGGATGTCTCACCTGTAAACGTCTTAGGCGGCGTTCCGATACTGAATGCACCGTAATATAGGATTGCGTTGACGTCAACAAGATGTTCGACTCCTTTATTCGCGCGTTTCGACTGGCCGGTCGAAAACGGTGTCAACGACGTGTCGAGTGGATGACGTGAACCTGTATTTCGCTCGTATGCCGCAAAGGTAGCCTCGTATTTCCTGAATGTCGCCCAATGAGACGACTAACACTAGTTCCAATGAACTATACCTGTGAGTGTAGCGGACGAACTTCCTAACACCATCGACGCCCAAGAACTGTTCGTCTGTGGACGAATGGGTTGAGATGGGGCCTCGTGCGTATCGTGAGCGGCGCTCTAGGGGAATCCGCGTTGCCCGGTCTGAGATAGTAGGCCTCGCGCCAGCAAGCATAGTAATCGAGAGAATGATCAAGAGACGTGGAATAGACTTCATATTGAGGAGGAATTATGGTAGGCTGAATTTACTTGGGAAGATAACATAGTACGGTTTATATACCTCGTGACGAAGTATGAGGCTGACAGACCATTTCCGCTACCGGCAGGTCAGCCACCTAGAAGGTAGAGAGGAACGCGACCTACGGCTATCTGTCAGTATAGTTACTCCAGGTTGAGTCCTAAACACCGGACCTTGAACTGACTTGCTCGAGTTGACAAGTTGGCTTCAGAGTCTGCACAGCCCGAACTCACTGGTAAATCTCGAAACCAATACCGTGAAGGTTCATGAGATATTGAATTAGCCTCCCCGGCGCTGCCCATAGTTCAGAACATACTTCCGGCGGCGACCTCAGGAGGCTGTGGTAGAAAGTTAGAATGTGGTTAGGCTTTCAATTCCAAAGAAGGTAGTTCGCGTATAATTACCACGCGACAAGTCGATAGGGGCTTGCACCTCGACCACACATGTCATGTACACTCTCAGAAGAGTCTCGGGATGCACTCCGTCGCGTAACACCCACCCTCGTGGTGATGGCACTTTCGATGCCTTTTCTCATCGCCACATTTGTCACCTGCAGTGATGTTTTGCTCTTCTCACTGCTGCCATCGTGGGCCTGTCCAACCACTGCATTTGTTTCTACATTTTACCTCGCGACCCTCGGAGTCTGCTACGCATACCGCAGCAAAAAGGTCCCACTCGGAGGTGCCTTCCTGATAGGAATCCAAAGCTATATCTGTCTTTCCGTGGGCTTGATTCGGGTGTTAAATTCATTAATGGGCCCTCACTGTAAGTTATGCGTGTTTTCAGATACTCTAACCTGTTGATTTTCAGCTCCTGGTAAACCATTTATGATGCATGCCCTTACCATTCTTTACCTTGCGTCTTACACCACCATCGCCATTGCAGCAATATTTTCAAGACTTCGTCAGGTCAGTCTCATTGTCCAACAGATACCTCAAAGGATGACTTACCCTTACCCAACCCACAGCGGGTTCGCGCTCACAATGAGTCCTCAGAATCGGAGGCGTTATTGCAATATTCCTTCCAATAGGGTTTGTAGTTCCGTTTACGGGAAGGTCCTCAGGAACTGTTAAAAGCATTCGAATTTTCATCTACGGTGTTATGCTTGCGGAGTCTTTGGTCAGTGATGGAATTACTGGTCCCCGGTGACAATGCCTGCACGAATCGGGGTGCGGACAGGGCAGGACCTGTTTGGGCAGTTTCACTACGCCCCAAAGAACATTGACTTTACTTTGAATTTCGGTCTAGACACGGAAAGTTCATTCTGTCACCCATCTAAGAGTCGTCGGATGTGCATGGGGCACGAATAGGTTGTTGACGACGATCCCAAGTCCCCCGTAATACATCGGCAGGCTGTATGAAGTACGAGTGAGATTCAAGAATCAGAAATTGAGGCAACAGATACACAGTTAGGATTACACCTATCCACAGACGCGAAGATATGGTTAAGAAGAAGTAGGGTGATACCAAAGGGTTTGGTTGTTTATCATCGTCGATTATATTTTTTCAAAGCCAGAGCGCTGCGAAGTCCGAGGACGGAAAGTCCGCAACTTCATATTCTGCTGCGCAGCGCCCCGGTTGTGGGCGTTACGATAGATTTGAGAGGGCGCTCGGGTGGTCGTAGTCCATGAATTCCGAGGACCAAAGTTTCCTCGTACATCCTTCACCGATGCCCGGACATCGCAAGTTCTTTTGAGCTGTCTCTCTCCTGCGGCTAGGTCATTGCTCGAACGATGGAATCACGTTACCCTTGACAATCCCTTCATACCAGAGAAAGTGTTAGGCAGGAAACCCCAAGTGGCTCCCATGTCTTGGGCTGAGTGAAGCTGTAAACCCGTTTGGAGTATTTTCAGAGCGATTCATTGTATGGATTGATACGACGGACCAGTACTTGCAGTGCAACCCAGTGGCGCGAGCTATGCTGTGAGCAGCTCAACCAAGTTATGATCCAGATTTCATGATGCGATTTTCGTCCTGTGCCACCTTGTGCAGTTATGTGTTTCGTTGCATAGATGAACATGGCCGTGCGGTCCCACATCCCTGGGTTCAAACAGCGAACGTGATGGAGACTAACCTAATCGCCGTCTGTTCTGTTCTGGAGGTCACCCGAGCCTCGAGGAAACGGTCACGGTGCGACACACAATGTCCGAGTGAGTGCTGACCGAAGGACGCTGGCTCTTCTTCGACGCTCCCATTGCAAAAAAATTCCCGACCGGCGCCGGCTGTAACATCCTCCGAGTTCCGAGTTTGAGCGAAAAAAAAACCCACCACAAGTATCTCCAGGACCGCCCATGTAACCGTGGAACTAGGTTTTGATCGGCTAGCAAGGCTTGCAGGTACCTTCCCTTCCACGATCTACCGTTTTTCCCTTGGCTGTCCTGCAATTGAATTGAAGAATTCATGTTTGTCGCCATTTTTACCATCCGCACTTGTACTTGCACTGTGAAACCGCGACCACGGCCCTGCACGCGTTCCTAGTTCCCAGTTACCCCTAGAGCCTCAAGTTTTCTAGTCTCACCGTTCATGCCCGGTCAGAGAGGAGAGAAGCCCCGGTCAATTTCCCATCCGAGTAGCGACACCCAGATCCGATCAGACTGTGTTTAGATATGGCGTCGGACCACGATGCCCAGCACCTCAGGCTGATGGCGGCGTGCTTCCCTTGCAGTCCGTGTCCGTTGCGAGGCATTGATCACTCCGTCGGGCTCAAATCGACGACTCTAATCACAAAGTTGGCTTGTGATTTCATCTTCTTTAGCTGGCGGTTGATGCTCGCCAAGAGAGCCGAAAGGCTCGGCATCGGCCCACGCCCATCGAACCCGCCGGCATTCAAACTTTGAACGACCCAATATCATCCAGCCAACTTACGCTCGAAGCTGACGCGCACGTCCGCGTCGCCCGGTCCTCCAACCGCGTATCACAGCCCGACACGACAACATCGCACCAGTGTCCAATCTGGACGGCGCAATGGAGCGTCATACTCCGAACCGTCACGCCAAGTCTTTGAGGACACTAATCATAATCACCATCGCGCCTCCCCACCCGCCGAGCCACCGTATTGCCTTCCGACGTGATCGTCCTCATCAGACCGTGATCTTAACCTATCACCGCCCGACCACCCTGCCGGTGTGATTCACCACGGCGACCCAACGATCCCCTTTTCGAGCTAGCCCCCGTGAGGCTGCGGTCCTGAACCTCCCGCCCTTTCTATCAGCGCACCGGAACCGTCTTGTGCCGTCTTGCAGACTCCGTCGGTCCATTGGATGGATCGTTCGACCGGGTCGTCCAGCGCACACCTTCCGACAAGGCATAGCCTCGGTCCCGAATAAGGGTACCATCGTAGGCTTCAGCGCTTCCATCCGAGCACGGCCACCTGTTCGCTCGTACATACAGTTCGTACGACAAGCCCACGTCACGAAACTGGCAAAACAGATCGAGGTTGTCCGGTGGCACAGCATACGTGTTTGCGGCTTTTGGTATAGCGTGTCCGATGTGTTTCATCTTCCCCGTGTGGACACGTCGACGACCACACGCTTGACTGGATGGTACGGTACTCAGATACTGGGACGGTGTAGGTGCGGCGGGCCTGCTGATCTAAGTCAGTTCGTGCTACTCGGACTTGGAGCAGGACGATTGATCCGTGTCACAGGGCTGTTCGACGGTGGATCCGTTCGAGTACGGTACAAAGACAGCGACGCTGGCAAGAAGTGATGGGAAAGGAAATATCGTGAACGGTTCCTGATTGTGACACAAGGATGATGCCAGCCACTGGCAGGGTTGTTTCGGTAGAGGACCTTGTCTTTCATCGGGAAATGGACGGCGGGGACATCGCGCCTTGCTGTCATCGCCAGCCTGTGGACGTTTAGACTCGTAGGAGCAGAAAAAAACAATCGCAATGATCCTCGGAGCGTAAACCAGACCACACTCCATCTACTTCCGGTCCCCGTACACTGAATTACGTCCAACCACCCAGTCCACGGTCCATCAGATTGTAACGTGGCCACAAACTTGGGAAACACAAGGACAAGACGCCATTACAAGGCAACCTTGTCAGCGCGCCATCAAACCTAGATTCGATGCATCACCTTTGGCTGCAATCATCAAAATAATCATAAAATAATCATAACACGGGAAAGGCAGTGTTCACATCTGGCGTTTTCCGCAGGGCATATGCACTGCCCTTCCAGGTTTAGAATTAATGCCGTCCAAAGCCAAGTGTCGTACGTCTCCTCTTTTTGTGCACGCACTCGCGTTCCAGCGACGCATAGTCACATGATGGATTGATCGCCGATAACAAAGGAACGCGTGTCGGTTGACTCGGCTTGTGTGGGACGTCGTGCCTTTGACGAAGGTCGAGCAAAAAACACTCAGTCACGTGTACCCTGCGGATCGTAACGTCGTCTCATCGCCATCGGTCTGCCTTCTGCCTATTTCTTTCGACCGCTCGAGTGACATCACGACACGCGTTAACGCGAGCTGTCACTTCATTTATTTATTACTAAAAAATTTCTTTCCCCTTGTAACTGCGGTCAAAGCGGCAAGGTTAAATGTTACGAGGCAGTGCGCCGAAAACAAAAGAACGAGGATTCCGTCATCCATTCGTCAGCCGCATCGGAGGATGCCGGGGTTCCAGGAACTCATTCATTCATTCGTTCGCACACGCCGAGTTTGTCCTCGGCAAAACGCAGACACGTCTGGAACCAATCTTGTCCTCGTGGCCTCCTCAAGGTCTTGCATCCAGCGAAAAAAAAAGAGTGGTTCCACCACAGAAATATATCATTGAAAGACTTGGTTTTCCCGAGTTCTTTCGTTCCAGTGACAAGTGACATAAATATATGAGTTTTACGCGCGAGAGTCCGCCAATATCTACGTAGATGGGGGAGATAAGCTACAGCGAGGGGTCAAACATAGGTAGAAAAGAAAACGAATCAACAGAAAATAAACAAGCCACAGGGCTGCACACATCCGGGAACATACGAAAGGGAAGCAGATGCGCAGTCATGCAATCAATACCAATATAAGTGAGGGATGCAGATGGGAATAAGCAGGGATGGAAACAGAGAAACCGCAAGGCAGTCCCATGTGTATCGTAATCAGCAGTAAAATGAAAATGAGGATACAATGCTAAGATTATCTTGCTGTGCGTCAGATTATATGGGCATCGGGGATGACTTGCGGTAAGAAGGCGAATCAACGCGATCGGGGACTAGACCATAACACTCATACCAGACCACCCGTTCTCCTCGGTCTTAGGAACCGGCAACTTTTCCGAGTCCTTGGCGGCGTCCAGAATGCGCTGGCACTCGGCACCACCTTCAGAACGCACTACAAAGCGGCGAACTATTAGTAGGTATAGTTGATAAAGCAAGTGTACTCACGATGTCGGTTCAGAGCGTCCATACGAGCAAATGTCTTGTTGCAGCCATCACATGTAAAAGGACGATAGTTGGAGTGCAACTGCTCGTGGCGTTTACAGTCATGCTGTCGCGCAAAGCCTTTACCACAGCCGGGCCACTTGCACTGGAATGGCCGTTCCTCGTTGTGAGACCTCATATGACCTAAAGACGAGTGAGTATGTGAGGTAAGGCCCATGCTGGAAGGTAGCGTACCCTTCAGGTTGAAGCTTCTGGTAAATGTACTGCCACAGCCTGGCACAGGACATAAGAAGTTGGCCTCCTGCTTCCTGCGACGATGACTTGCGCCGGCTGTACGCTCGCTTGTTACTGTCTGCTTGGAGACGGTGATCACACCGGTGGGGTTAGGTTGGGGAGGGTCCGGACGGAGCATCGAAGGTTGTCTGCCTGCGAGCGCAACATTGGGAAGGTCATTGTAGCGAACACGTGGACTCGCAGACGGGCTGGGGTATGGACTCGCGCGATTAGAAGACAATGCGCTCCAAGTGCCATCTCCGGAGGAGGTTCTGCGATGGCCACGAATAGAAGGCACAGTCTCCTGTGGGTATAGGAACTGACGATTGATGAACTCTTGTTGAGATGAAGGGGGATAGAGCATGGAAGAGGTAATATCTTCTGAACGGGACTGGCGGGTGTGGCCTGGTCGACCACTATCAGACTTGACGCGACGAATGCCACAAGCGACAGGGTCACCAGGGGCAAGATAAGCGGCCATATTGTTGGCCGAGGTGGGGTTAAAGTTGAACTGAGCCATGGTGGAGTTTGCGAGGTTAAATGAAGATTGCGTAGGACCGGCAGTAGATGGGTGAGGTGGGAGGGATTGTGGAAGGACTTCGTTGAGGCTGACGGTGGGGCCTGAGTCGTCGATAGCAGAACCTTCAAGGGCGTTAAGGTGTTCTTGGGTCATAAGAGAGGCGTTCCAGAGCTGAGGACGCAGCGAGGAGGCAGTATCAGATTTGCTGCGTGTGCGAGGGGGAATGTTTGGAAAAAGGAAGTTGGTATTTGTAGCATCGGAATGAACTTGACCGGACAGCCTATGAGAAGTGTGGCTGTGTGAGAAAAGCTGTGCAGCCTGTTCATGGTATTGAGGCACGCCGAGAGATTGGGCGACTTCGGTCTGTTGAATTTGTTGTTGATCCCATGGGGGTGGTGTCGCCTGTTGCTGTGGCCCGTTTTGCGATGCAGAGCCTGTTACGGAGGTAAGCCGCAGAAAAGATAAAAATGGTAAAAATAGGGTTCCCGAAATAAGCGTGGTGAGATCAAAGACTTGCCTTGATGGAGGGTATCCAGGGTAGACTGGAAAGGAACGGCTTGTGAAGCTGCTCCGCCACCACTTACGGGAGTAGCGGGAACGATGTGAAGTTGGGGACCGCTGGATACGAAACCACCGTCCCCTTCTGGGGCGTTGATCATGGGAGTTTCCTGAGGGAACAAAGCAGGGCTGCTGTCCGGAATAAGAAGCTGGGGTGGGGATTGAGCTTTTCTCGGTGGAGACAACGTTCTTTCACCCGGAAGCTGGTTGTGGCGCCAGTTAGGGGACTCGAAGCGCAAGTTTTCAAAGGTGCGGGCGACGTCGAGATGGGGAGAGGAATGAGGGAGGATCTGGGGATTGGAAGAGACAGAAGAGGCGCGGCTGCGAGGACGGGGGTCGTCATTGCTCGAGGGAGAGCTGTGATCGTAAGAGCGTGGGGAATGCTGCTCAATCTGTGCGGGGGTGACGGAAACGGATACGTTTGATTGATCGAGACCACCGATGAACTCGCTGTCAAAGACGAGAAGACTGGATGAGTTGGGGGCGTCGTATTCGGAGGGATCGTAATCTTCGCGGACGGCTAGACCGTCCAGAGTGTCACCAAGAAGGGCGAAGCTGTCTGGGCCATCGGGGTCGTAGCTGAGCTCGGAGTGGCCCGAGTAGGGTGAGTTCTGGTAGGAGCCGTTGTAGGAGGAGGTATGGGGGAAGGGCGGGGACTGGAGATGGCTGAACTCGTAGGTGTCGAATGGAGAGCCAGTGCCGATATTGATGGGCTTGTGGTTAGGGCTCGGGTGGTAATCAAGGTCAGGGTAATGGTGAGGGTCAGCTTGGAGGAGAGACATGAGGGCGATGGGGGCGGGTAGGGAGGGGAGGAGGAGGAGAAATAAGCGCGCGGGGGGGGAGGGGAGAAAGGCCGGGTGAGAACTTTTGGTCTGCCAATTGGAGGCATGGGTTTTTATTTATTCAACCTCCGCCACAGTCAAAAGACCCCCTCTCAATGTCCATTGAACTCGGTTCATGCCACCGCTGTCCAGTCTTGTGTCCGTGTTCGATCAGTGTGTTGTGTAGTACCAGTACCACCCGCGAAGTGTGCTGCCGCGGATTCCGACGGATGGCCAGTCGCTGATCGAGCAGAGGTCGCCGCTGTCATCCTCGATCGAATACACCTCCTGCACCGCTTCACAACTCTCCTTAATGAACCGTGGGCTGTGTGCGTCTTGCGTTTGGTTCCCGGCAACGCTCCTCAGTCGACTCCTTCTGCGTCAGCTCCGGCAAGTCCTGCTGCGCATCCTGGCCAGCGTTCATTGCAGGACTCTATTCACCGTCCTGTATCGCGACCATCAATTATGATCCCTTGCAGTGATGGGCCACATGCTTGAAACGCAGACAAAGCTTGAACTCTCTTCTCTTCTTGCATCACGCCACTCACCACCATCGGGGACTGCCGAGCAGCGAACTGACGTAGCCTGAATACACCTCGTCGATCGAAGGGTGCGATATTCGCAAAGAACCTCATCAACGCAGCCCTATAGAGATTTCCATTGAACCCACCAAAGTTTGATTTATGTCGTGGTCCAGAACACATGCGATGCGATGCTGATGATCACCAAACTGACACAAATACTAACAGGCCCCCTCCGCTGGCCGACCACTCGCACTTTGGCTTCCCAAGTATAACGTGGAAAGTGTTGGACACGCTCATGGTACCTGTAGACATGAAAACCTCTCACCTCTCCATAATCTTCCCAAGTCGACGAGAACCCCCTGTTCAAAAGCCTGACATCTCTTCGTGGCGACCACGCTGGTCCCAGACTCGTTTCCTCACACAATTCTTCCGGATCGTTCCTGGGGTTTCCTTCCCTGTCCTCACAGCCTTGCTGTCATCCATCATGATGACACGCGCGTGCGGCTGTGTTGAAATCTATTTTCTCGACATCCATTTCATCTCTGTACGGCATCAAAACGGATGAGATGTCTTGTACTCCACATGCACAGCCAACAGGAGCGGATTGACCCACTTCCTGCCAGGGTCCAACCCGTCCATCCTCGTTGGACTATTTTTCCAATTATTTAATTCCACGTTTCGGATTCACGTGATCCTTGGTATGCCACAGTTCACCTGGCCTCCAGAACGTATGTCATCATGTTCAAATCGCTACTCCATTGTTCACTAATCATCCAAGAAACATCAATCGACCATTATCTATCCCCATGTTTCAATGTTTTCCCCTGTCATTCTCAATGACCGTGCGACATCGCGGGTGGATGCGTGTGCGTGTGAGTATGAGTGATTTACACTGGCAAACAGAATCATTTGCCACCCTTGTAGCCCTCGGTGCCGGAAATATCGAGAGAACAAAGCCCATTTGACAGCTGATCTGGTCCGCTTGTCCTCCCATTGTGAATTGACCGTGATGCGATCACGGAACTGTCAAGCAATCCCATCCCGCGGGACTAGTCAGAGTCGCATTCCTGTCCGGGGCCTGACATTGAAGCTGTCTACATGGACTCAATCTCATTTCCCCGTTTACTCATGATCGGTTTACAGGCACATTCAAATGTCTTATGTGTCATCAACTCGGATGTCCCTTTTTCTGATCGGATGGGGGACCCACTTACATCGCTTCACAGAAGGCCTTGGTCTGGCAACGCGTTGGGCTTGGAGTGAGCTGAGAGCGAAGGCCCTCTCATGGAGGACGAGGACTCATTGGACCTGTACACGTAAGACAATGCTGTGTCTCGGGGTGCTCGGCCCTCATCCCGCTCCTTGCGGAGTGCTATCATAATGCCCGCAGTCGTCCTTCGTAGAGTCCATCAGCATGAATGACTCCCCAATCCTGAAGGTCGGCCAGGTGAGCACCAGACAATTGTTCATGCATATATTCAAGCTGGTATTGACGCCGCCCCCAATGGTTCGATGCTGTCGATCGACTTTTCTAAACTTCCTCTCCAGCTCCACTACACACTACTGAAACGTCGAACCTTTGTTTTGTCAAAATCCTGATCCGGTGTGGCGCTTCTGTACCTCCCCCGATTCGATAGGCTCTCGTCCCTGGATCTGAGTGCTGATCTGAATGACACACCCACGACCTGACGAAAAGGGAAGGATACAGACAGGGGCAAAAGGGAAGCGCGAAGGAGTGGGGTGTTCCTGAGAGCCCCGTACCCCCAGTGGGCATTACAAGCACCGGCGCGCTCTCAGAGCGTTACACGCACGACGATAAGCAAGAGTACTTGTAGGCGTACTTGAATCTACAGGGACGATCGCATCAAGGGCAAGAACCGATATAGTGCAAGTCGCCACCATCACATTCTCGCCCTCCTTCTTTCCACTCCATCTCCACTAGGTACCCGAGCGAGTGTCCACATGGCGTGTAGTACGAGTGCGTCCCCGAGTCAGGATGAGATCAAATGCGCGCGCGGGATGATGAATGATCACTGCGTGTGCGTGATACACCAAGCGGGTGACTCTGCGTGAGGTGATGACGAGGCGAGGGTCTTGTCAGATAAGCAATCTTACTCATTTGCCGAGCGCCCATAAACCGTCACTTTCAACGTCATACACGCTGCAAACAAGAACGATAAGGAGCAGGCAAGGCTCGCGGGGTGTGACTCCTGCCCTGACCGCTCTCACAAGAGCGTATCTGCATCTCGCGTCCTCACGATCTTGCGCTCTTTCCCAACCCACGTTCGCTGGGTGATAACAGTCTGGTACGGCAACCATCACGAAAGGCGTCATCAACGCGCGAGATCCACGTCCACATGTGCCCACACCGCCTACGCCCTAGGTGACGTGAGTGTGATCGCAGTTGCTATGCACATCGACGAGCTATAGGGGGGTATGTGTGCAGACCACCGAGCCCGTGCGCGCGCGCTCAGTGCTGCCGAATACCCGCGAAGCGACTAGGCATCACCGGCATCGCCGCGGGCGTCATCGTTCCTGGGCGCCCCCGCTCGGATCAGGTGTCCGCATGGAACGACGACGCCCAGACGGACGGGCATCTGCAGGCGGTGCGACGGAGCAATGAGTACGGGCGCCCATGGCCAGCTGCGTGCTGCAAAGACCGCGTGCGGTCGCGACGGGTCGACAAGGGATCGTGTCCGGCATTGGCCAGGCCGCGTTGATCGTGTGGTCCGATGGAAACTGGGTCCGAACGGGGTCTGTCGGGCGTAGTATGTGGGCTTTTTGTCCGCGAGAGCGCGACGCGAGTTCCTTCTTGATTGTGTCGGGCGTTCCAGGGTTCGCAGCGCTGCAGTGCTTCGCCTCGCCGAAAAGCGAACCAGGTCTTGTGCTCGGGCTCAACATGTCAAAAGGACCCAAGTCATCTGCTGCACGATGTATCAACCATCGTAAAACAAATGATTTGTGTCTGTTTGCCATTCCTTGTTCCCGATCTCGGCCTGGCAGAGCTCGTACCATAAAATGTGCTGACGTGCCGTTCGAACTCATACTACGAGTGCCTTCGGAGTGCCGAACGTCGACTACGGATGTGTATCGCATCACTCGGATCACGAGTGGCCAGATCCAGGGTCCAAGTTCGCGCGCACGCGAGCACGGAATAAAAAAAAACTGTGCAATGTACTGTACAGCGTGCATGATGTGCGGTCCGGCCGCAGAATATGTCCTGAATTAGAAATTCAGAAAAAAAAAGGAATAGACGCATCGTCGACATGGCTACAACGTAAAGCACTGCACCGGATATGACTCACCGGTAATGTTGAGCGGATGGCATAAATGATCGAGGTGGAGGCGTGTTAGTCATATCCGACCGCTAGCCGCTGCGGAGTGCATGACAAATGATGGCCTGCTAGGAGATGGGATCCGTGGTTTCTCCTCCGAATTGGATAGTCAAATCAGTAGGAGCAAGGAATGTGAAGCCGTTGAAATTCGAGGACGGTTGATACCCATTATAATATAAGCACCTGTCACAATGTAATTTGATGCGCAGCCCAAGCACCCAAGCACTATAGAAATCATGTCATCCACTTGCTGTGCAGCGGAGAGGATCTACGCGTGACTAACCTCCAAATCTCAGGATCATCTCACCTTCCTTGGTTCCGACGGTACATCTGAGATGAGGATCTTGAACCGTTCAAAACCTTGAATGTATCGCCTCGACTTTGATTACACCGCCTGTCGTTGTGGCATTTGACTCGGAGGGCCATCGTGGCCGTGGCCGCGTCTCGAGCACGACTCACGAATAGAGTGCACCGCAACAGTGGCACCACACCGCATGATGGCCCCCAACGGGCAATCGGACTCCTTCAACCTTCAACAAACCACGTCAGGACACTAGGACCCACACGGAAGCAGACGCAATATGTTAAACGTGCTTACCTATGGGTCGTTCTAAAGATTACGGATGACAGGGATCGTCAACGTGTCATGTTAGTTCCACCATTCCAAGTTGGAACTTCTGCGAGTGACATGGCACGTCCTGCTGTTTTATTCTGTTCTGTTCCAGTCCTCTGGCCAATGGGACCCCGTTTGACCCAGACAAACCCTACGGTCCATCCCATCTAGCAACCAGCCGTACGGCCCCTCCTTGGCTTGTTTTTCTTGTGCGCTTGCGCTCAATATGCACCCCTCACGTATGCGGCAAGCGTCTTAGCGACTCACAAGGATAAATGCGACAGCAATACATTATCGCCCGCACGCCACAACCAGATTCTATGCCAAGAGGGCAGAAGGCAACACCTACTGACGCATGGTCATTAACGGTGTGTTAATGGAACGGATCGTGCCAGACAGGAGATAGGCGGAAGTGTGCAATTGAGAGCACAGTTCTACTAGCTGAGGGAGGAAAATAGGTGAGACAATATGAACCAGTCGCCAGATCAAATGGGTTCACCTGGCAGACAGCCAGTA
>JBBPTV010000262.1:0-30187 GCA_038094275.1 Tubosaeta brunneosetosa | reverse complement strand
TATCGGAGAGCGATCTACGGCACATCTTGAATGACGTTTGTCGCTCTCTGCCCTTGGCCAATATACACGCTCTCCACGTGCGTTACCCCCAAGAGCTCTCGATTGCAGTCTGGGAATTGATGTTGGGACATCTGGATGAGTTACGGCGCATAAAGATGACCCATTGCTTCATGCCAGACCTATCTGCCCTCTTTCTCCGGATGCACACGCCCGAGGAGGGGTGTGCTCCGCGGCACATATTCGTGCCGGCACTGGAGGAGTTGGAGCTCCACAACATCTGGTTTTCGTCCGGCTCTGACTCGCGTTCGCTAGACTTTGACGCCATGTCCTATGAGTCATTCCTTCACATGCTCTCTTCCCGAAAGAGGCTCCAAGACCGACTGACCATGACGGAGTGCAGAGGGACGCCATACAATGGGGGATGGTAGTAGTCAGCCTTCTTGGTCAACGAGTTTGTAGTGTGAAGGGGCCACTATCAATGATCATGTTTTAAAGATACACATGACAACTCGCACTTTTGTTTTGACGTTGGGCCCGGCGACAGGCCCATGTAGTGTGCCAGCAGTTGATATTGGCTGGCATGATCCCGTCTCCGATAACATCCGTTATTTACGACTGTCTCTCTATATCACTGTGAGTAACCTTCAAAGCACAAGCACCCTGCTCAGCGGTGTCGGTCTTTGCGAGGGCCGGAGTTGAACAACATTTGAGGGTGACAACGGAATTTTCCGATGACATGTTTGTGAGTCGGACCATTCAAATGATGAGAGAGGCTCCGAAATGATCGACCCAGGTCACCGTACGTCTGTACTGGCGGCTTCGTGATCCTGGCTGCGGCAGTATAGCCACAACATGGAATCACGACGCTCGCGTTGTGTAGGTTGGACTCTCCCAAAACTTTCATCTCGATCGCACCACTGAGTTTCGTTTCGTATGGACTCGGAGGGTACTCTTCTTCAGGGTGGAAAGCAACAGTGTATTGACATGCAATTTGTACAGTTCAGCGGCTACTTTCAGTGGCGAGCTTCCTTGCCAACAAGTTTCAGCAGGAAAGTGAGGTCAACCTTATTGACAAAGCCATCGTACTCGATCGTGACGCACTCTCCCTCTGCTGTTCTGGTCACCCCATGCTAGTACCCGCCGCTTTGACTCAGCTCGCACTTCATCTTCGAGACCGTTACCAGAAACTCGGAGTGATAGACAACATCGATGAGGGCATTCTCCGTGCTCGAGACGCCTTGCAACTACGTCCTCCAGGATATCCTTCGCGGTCGATATCCATGAACAACCTTGCGCTTCTTCTGTCCACCCGCTATAGCAGGCTTGGTAGAACCAATGATCTCGACGAGGCCATTGCTCTCGCTCGAGATGCATTGGTGTTACGCCCCCAGGGGCAAACAGACCAGTCGGCATTCTTGAATAACCTTGCAAATTATCTCTTTGCCCGGTACAAGAAATCTGGGGCAACTGATGATCTTCAATCAGCCATTGTCCTCTGTCGGGATGCACTCGACCTTTGCTCGCCAGGCCATCAGAATAGATCAGCGTCCTTAACCACTCTTGCTGCCCTGCTCGCTACTCGGTATCAGCTGCTGGGGGCGATCAATGACCTCCATGATGCCATCATCCTCTCCAGAGACGCATTATCGCCCCACCTGCCAAAACATTCGGAGCAGTCGATATTGTTGAGCAACCTTGCATCTTATCTCTGTAGCAGGTACAATCAGCGAGGAGACGTCACCGACCTTGACGAAGCTATCATCCTTGCCCGAGACGCACTAGCACTCCGCCCCTCAGGACACCCGCTTCGGTCTTCATCTTTGACCAACTTCGCATCCCTTCTATCCACACGTTACAAGCAGCTAGGTAAAATTGACGACCTCAATGAGGCCGTCGTCCTTGGACGTCATGCAGTGTCCCTTTGTCCACCTGGCCACCCGGTTCGGTCGACAACTTTGAGTAACCTTGCATCTTATATCTTCAATCGGCACAAACATCTGAGAGGAATTGATGATCTCAACGAGGCCATCGTCCTTTCACGAGAAGCATTGTCGCTCCGCTTAGAAGGTCATCCGCTACGGTTGGTATCTTTGAATAACCTTGCGCTCCTTCTCTCTACTCGGTTTGGCCAGCTAGGAGGGATTGGTGATCTCAATGACGCCATCGTTCTGGCTCAGGACGCACTAGCGCTCTGCCCTCCAGGGCACCCGGAATGCCCGACATGTTTGGACAACCTTGCGTTGCATCTCTCCAATCGCTACATCCAGCTTGGGAGAGCAGGTGACCTCGAGGATGCCATTATCTTTGCCCGAGATGCATTGACACTTCGCCCACCAGGACATCCAGATCGATTGACATCTCTGAATAACCTCGTAGGTTATCTCTTGACTCGTTATAAGCTTCGAAAGAGAATTGATGATCTCGATGCTGCTACTGTCCTCGGCCGAGATGTACTGGCACTTCGCCCGCTGGGGCATCCGGAGCGTTCTGCTTCCTTGAACAACCTTGCAAGTTGTCTGGGCATACGACCAACCCAGGCGGGTGAGGAAGACGTCCGAGAGGAACTGTTCAGTCTCTTTTCTCAGATGGAACAAGTGTCACAAATGGCATCATCGATTGATCTATCTGCCGCGAAAGCATGGATAAATGCTGCTGAACTCTTCAATCATCCCACAACGCTCCTTGCTTATGAAACTACTCTTCGATTACTCGTTGAACATCTGGCTGCCTTACCAGCATTGCCTCATCATCATACCCTCCTCAAAGAACTGGCGTCGTCTCTGGCAGCAGATGCCTTCTCGGCTTGTCTGCGCAACCAATCTCATACCACTGCAGTCGAGTTTCTCGAACAAGGCCGTGGAATTTTCTGGAGTCAGCTTAGTCGTCTCCGTTCCCCACTTGACAACGTTATCGCGTCGGGGGAAGCAGGAAATGCGCTGGCATGCGAGTTCATGCGTCTGACTGCATCCATTCGCACTGTCCTCGAATCGCCTGGCCCAGACCAGCATGACAGAGTGTGCAGTCTCAATATGGAGTTACGAAGGGTTGTGGACGATATTCGACAGTTGCCCAATCTCTCTCGATTCCTTCGCCCACCCTCCTTCTCCGAGCTTCGACATGCAGCCAGTGGTGGACCTGTCATCATCATCAATGCAAGCAAGTTTAGTTGTGATGCACTCATTATTTTCATTGACAGAGACCCTCTTCACCTCCCGATGTCCTTTACGAAAAAGGACGTGCAAGAGCTTTCATCAAAGCTCCGCACCTTGACGAAGCTTGCAAGGTCGAGAGACGTGACGAGAGATCTTGGCATCTTCTTGCGGGAACTCTGGGACAGGGTGGTCTCCCCCGTCGTCGATGTTCTTCGGACGTCCTGTCCTCTTCAATCACGTATTTGGTGGTGCCCCACCGCCGAGTTCTCTCTTTTGCCCCTGCACGCTTCTGGCCCATTCAGAAAGGGTCAGAAAAATCTTTCAGATCTCTATATTTCGTCTTACACGCCCACGCTGTCCGCCCTCGTGCGTGCCAGACAACCCATGGTGCGTGATTCTGCGACTCAAAAGCACTTTGTTGCCATCGGTCAAGCAACGGCCACGGGCGCGGAGGAACTCTTCTCTGTCGATACTGAGGTAGCCCATATCGGGCAACTCGTCGACGGTCTCGCGACGTTCACATGCGTTGAAGGGCTTGACGCGTGCATTTCTAGGGTTTCCGACGAGCTTGGGAAGAATAATTGGGTACACTTTGCCTGCCATGGATTCCCAAACCAGAAGGACCCGTTCGAGTCCGCGTTTGCGCTCCGTGACGGACACTTTACCGTTCAACACATCCTCCGGTGCGATTTGCAACATCCAGAATTTGCATACCTCTCCGCCTGCCATACGACCGTCGGGGATGAAGAGAGTCTGGACGAGATGATACATCTTGCATCGGCGATGCAGTTCGCCGGTTTCCGCTCCGTCATTGGGACGATGTGGGCGGTGGATGACGCTGAGACAAACAAGATTACGTCCGTGTTCTACAAACACATGACGGACGTGTCTGGCTGTCTGGACTATACCCGCGCAGCATTTGCGTTGCGAAAGACGATGAGGTCGGTCAAGATACCGCTTGATCAACGGATTCTATATGTACATCTTGGCGCTTGACTTTACTACTGCACTCGAGTTCGTCTGCTATGATTCAAGTCCTGCAAGCATCAATGTACATGCCAGCACCCACGGATCTATGGAAACCTATTTGTCGTTGATTGACTGATTTATCGTTAAACATCACTGTATGTCAAACCCTACTTCCTATGCCGAAAAAATATGTACTTGTACATACCACATCGACATAGCATCTAGAGAGAACATAGCAATAAAGTGTATGAATCGATATTCCCAAACAAGTATCGTAGGCCACTGGGAAGGCATGTCATTCAAATTCCGAACCGTGGGCTTGCTCTGACACCCACCAGCTAATAAATTGGCCATCATTCGCCAGGGATGCGCAACATCACTTGGATACCCATCGGGAAGCTGGTCCTCTCTCTACTTTCTTGGGGCCGTGGAATGATCTTTGCAGCTGCACACATTCCAAGGTACCGGACAAACTACTGCTGGAACATGCCTGGATGGGCATGAATCGAGCCATACAGCAATGATGAACGAGAAGAGGCCAATAGACATTGCATTACTGTCATATAATACATAGCACAAATTTCTCACCTCATTCCGAATGAATCCATTTATCAAAAGGCTGTCGAAAGACACGAATCATCATATGGTAGACGGAAAACACGGGAGTTGGGCACTCGGTTAATTTGAACCTGGACCACCTCGCGGCGTGGGCCATCTATTGCCTCGTTCAGAATATCAACGACTTCTTGACGCATTTCTTTGGGATACGATACATGGGCGAGCCGGAGCAGTGCATCCCAATCGTACACAGACGTCCTGCAAGCCAGAAGTCGGCAAATCATCTGGGGAGTGGAGCGGCAACGAAGGGCGAACTGTAAGATATCTGGAGGAAGTGGATCCGAACTGCACCGGAGCAGATATTTCACCACCGAAATGTATCCATGCTCGATAGCCGCCTTCAAGACTGACTTGCCCACCGCGGTGCGGGTGGTGATATTCAATCCAGCTTTGATGAAACTGGTGAGGAAGTCCAAAATGATGGTTTCGGAGGAGTAATTGGCGATAGCCAAATGGAGGATGGTATCACCGTTGAGCGTAGTAGAATGCAGGTCCGCTCCATTTCGAATCAAGCATTGAACCATCTCGAGAGAAGAGCATCGTTCTAGCGCAATCGGTAGAATGTTGTGAGGGAATGTAACATTGTGTGAGAGTAGAAGTTCGACCACAAAGGTGCGGCCATGTATGATAGCAACCTCTAGAACTGTTCTTCCCTTGGAATCAGAAGCAGTGAGATCGCACCCGCCCTGGATTAAAGCCTTCATCAATTCTTGGAGCACTGGATGGGAATACTCGCTGAGGGCTAGATGCAGTAGAGTATCCCCGTCGGACGTGACGAGATGTACATCTGCACCTTGGCGAATCAGGGATTGAATGACCTGAACGGTCGAACGTCTCTGTAGCGCTCTTGATAAGATGTTTGGAGGAAGTTGGAGATGACACTGAAGTAGAAGCTCCACTACTGAGGTATGCTCGTACATGATGGCGGCTTCCAGGACTGTTCTTCCCTTGGAATTGGAAGCAGCAAGATTGCATCCAGCGTTAATGAAAGTCGTCACCAAATCCCCGCATGTTGGGGAGTGATACTCGCTAAGGGTGAGATGTAGGACCGTGTCCCCATTAGGTGCGACGCAATGCACATCGCCGCCTTTGTGAATCAGGAACTGGATCATTTGGACAGTTGACCTATTCCGTAGCGCTTCCAGCAGAATGTCTGGAGGAAATTGGACACCATGCTGAAGTAGAAGTTCCACCACCGAAGTATATCCACGATGAGTAGCAGCTTCCAAAACGGTTGTTCCTGCGGAGTCGCATGCAGTTGGGTTGCAACCAGCTTCGATGAGAAGCTTTACTACGTCGTGAGACATTCCAGCACCGACGCATTCAGCGATAGCGAGATGAAGCATGGTCTTTCCATCAGGCATAGTGCAATGGACATCGGCACCCTTGCAGATGAGGAATCGAATCATTTCGAGGGTTGAACGATGCACGAGTGCAAACGTTAAGATGTCCAAGGGTAACGGGAGACCACAGGACAACAGAAGTTCTATCAGTGAAGTGTATCCGCGCTCAATGGCCACTTCAAGCAGTGTTTTCAGGCTCTCGGCAGGATGATTAAAGCGTCCAGTAAAACCCGCCATCCGCGAAGGGGCCCGAAAATGAACGTACTCATCAATGGCAAGACGAAACAGGCTACTTCCTTTGGGGGTGGCACAAAGTAAGTTGGCGACCTTGCAAATCGACTCGACAGTTTGATAGGGCGAGCATTGTCGTAACGCTCTCAGGAGAACATCGGGGGAAGTCTGAAGCTTGCACGAAAGTAGTAGAAATTTGACCACTGAACTGTGTCCACGCTCAATAGCAACTTCGAGGACCGTGTAGCCACGGTCATTGCAGATGGTTGGATCACAGCCAGCTTCAATGAGATGCTTGATCAGTTCCAAACACTCAGATTCAGTGTATTCTTCGTGCTTGTCGTGTTCTTCTTCGCCATGCGTGTACACCTTGCGCCCAAGGACAGCATGGAGTACGGTGTTCCCACTGGACGAGGTAGCATTTACATTAGCACCCCAAAGCAGCAGCAATTTGATCATCTGGACACTCTGGCCACGATCTAATGCATAAGGTAGGATATTGGGGGGAAGTATAGCTCTGCGTAAGAGCAAGTACTCCACAACCGAACAATATCCACGCCTCACTGCAACAGTCAAGGGTGTTTCATCCCTCATATTGCAGTCATCAGGGCTACACCCAGCATCAAGGAGCATTTTTGTTAGCTCCAAACTCCGGGGTTCCCAATGACACCCTGCAGCAAGGTGGAGTGCGGTATCTTCATCTTCCGAGGCAACATCCACATTGACTCCTTTGCAAAGCAAGAAGCGAACCACTGATACCGTTTCAGAGGTATTCCCGCTTGCTGCAGCAAGAAGGTATGTAGCAGGCGGCGGTTGATTTGGTGGCAGCAAAAACTCGAGCATCGATGTATGTGCTGCATGTATGGCACGTTCGACAAGCTCCGCGCCGAACTGACTGCATGCAGAGACATCATGGCCAATCTGGCGAAGTATACGTGCCATGGAGACATGGTTTTCATCCGCTTTCTTGCCTTCTCCTCCGTTCGGCCTTGCGCTATTGAATATACCCCGATACAATTTTTCATCTCCGATTTCGCGCGCCCATTCTACGAACCCCCTAGTTTCCATGAGCTTCACGAGAACTCGGGTGCTACACCATGGCATACAGACAGCAGCCGTGAGGAGCTCCGACGTCAAAACACATCCTCTCTGCAAGAGTTCTCCGACAAGGACATCCTCGCCAAGATCGATGGCAATGTCGAGAGGCACCGCATAACGGGAATCGTCAACGACTAGACCAGGCATGGTCACATCGGCGCCGTACTCTAAGAGAACCATTGCATGTTCGGTCTTCCGCAGGTCTGCAGCATACACGAGTGGGTTCGTCCCCACCCTTGGCCTGCGAGGATCATCATTAAAGAGAAACGACTGCAGGAGTCCATGGCAGGAATAAGCGATTAGGATGTAGTGGACAAAGTCGTGTCTCGACGATGGCCAAGGGGGATAGGGCCATCGGAGGAGCTCTTCTCGCAGCTCGCAGAGGCGTTCCCAGTGTGACGGATGGTGACGAACATCTGATCCAAGAGATTTCAATGCATCAAGGGCAACTGTTGATTTAGGATCCACATGGGAGAGGTGGTTGAATCCAGAGGAAAACGCATAAGAAAGCATCGGAAAGGATTGTAGTGGAGTAACACTGCGTCGGGAAGGTTCTGCCTTCAGGAAGATGGAGATGAGGTGCGTGCACATCTGGACAACTTGAGCATGGGCTTCGTGAGGAATGATTTGATATATCGGTAGCGCAGTACTGCTAGTCAGATATTCCTGTTGAATGCACATGTGTCATGGAAAAAGAAAGAACGTCATGAAACGTACCCTGACACTGAAATGGGATAATGCAACAACGTCTGTTTCTTCTTTATACGACACAAGGCTCGATAGCGCATGCAACAATGCGGATTTCAGCCACCCACGATCGACCTTATGTGATAACATTATCGAGAGCCCGTCGACCATCTGAGTCAGGCGCAGGGGCTCCAATGCTACCACAAGCCAAGTCAGTGCCCGTCGCGCCAGCTCCCCCTCCGGCTTTCGCTCGTCAATAGCCCCGAGGATTCTCTCGTATGTTGCTTCTAGTTCGTTTGGGAGGTTGTCAAGTGCCTCTCTCAGCTCAGGCAGGCTTGAACATTGGTTGAGGATGTCGAGCTGACACTGCACCCACCGGAACCTCCACAATTACGACAGTGAGTTAAAGGCCAACTCTATAAAAGATGCCCTTACCTGCCCTCCGCTCTGTTATTCAGTTTAGCGTGTATCTCGTCCTTCATCTTTCGATCGGCAAATCTCAGCCGGTCATGGGAGTCAAGTTCCTGTCTGACATGCAAGCATATGTCCGCCGCCAATTCTTCAGCCACCTCTCCGTAAGAAAGTGATGGCAGTCCTCTGAAGTGATCCATGATGACCGGGTGCGAACGGCTCGTCACTAATAACCGTAGATCCGCTTCTTTAAGTGTAATCACAGCATGTAGGAGTGACTCCATATCCGCACATTCATCGAGCGCGTCGATTATTATGAAGGGCTCATAACGGAAACGACCTGCGGCACATGTCACCAGATCGCAAAGTTTATCGAGGTCATTGAGTGATAGTGAACCTTCGCTTTTCTGTTCGAGTATCTTGTTAGGCAGGTCCCATGGGTCAACACCGCAGTCACGGATGTGGCAGATCAGTTGGGAGAGCACGGAACGCATGACCTCTGTGGCACTCGTCGACCGCTCGTTTCGGAAATCGCAGTAGAAGAACACCACCACTTCCTCAACTTGCGCTGTCTTTTTGAGGTGCTCAACGGTCGAGGCCCTGCATGAATCAATAACACTATATATACGGATAACAAGTAACCCACATTAATACCGACTTTCCACAACCAGCTAGGGTACGCCGAAGGTGTACGACATCAGGTCAGGTGCGATTTCTCATAAATATCAGACATCGCACCTTTCCCGTGCAACCACAAAAACCGCCTTCCGTACGGCCTCCATTTCCTGAATGCTTCTGTGTTGGCCAGCCATTCACAGGTGTCTTCCCGGCGTAGTTTGAGTGTATCACTATGTTTTCCCGTACAATCCGATGGGGCAAGCCACCGCGAGACCTCGTCCAGTTTTTCCTCTACCAAAATGTCGGCAAGCCGAACGAGAAACACACAATCCACGTACCCATATGGTGAAAATTGCTCTTGCCTACAGCAGTCAACCTTCGATCTACGTCCGGCAGAGGGCTACTCTCTCCATCATCATACTCTGCTGCAGAATAGTATTCTGACTCGGTATCATATCCCGCTACTGCGCTATTCAGACTGGATTCAGACAAAGAATACTTCCAGTCCAATAACATGACACATACGCTTCAGATGGTTGATGGAGGAGTCTTTCGCGATCCCTGCGAAGCTGGGTCAAACCAGAATCGGGGAACACTCTGGAAAACTTACCACACGTCGGGAGTGAGCAAGAAATAAAAAAGATACCGGCACTTGTCGAAAACGACAATGACTGAACTGAGGCCGTATTCGACTTGCACGAATGGTCGAACAGGAGCCCGGGTAGGCCGTACCTGACGGATGGACTTGAGCATCTCATCCATCTCCTGTAACTTTCCTAGACATCTACGCGGCGCTCCGCTCAACAGCCAATCGGTTACTCGGTCATCGACGGTATAACTCTTGAGAGAGATGGCTTCAAGAACTGCATCACAAGATATACGGATTGTTTCCATCGAGGAACGGAATTTTTCGATGGCAGCACAGTTGCTTGGTGGGTTTCTTGTGGTATGCGCAAACGCAGAGCGACGAATCCGCTGTGAGATTACCGAAATCCTTTCGAGGGTTCGTTCGCAGTGGGCCTCTAAAGGATCTGCTGGCATATTGTTGGGGTAGTAAAACGACTGCTGTGTGCCTCATGGCATGCGTTGGACGTGATCATTCCTGTGTAACATAGGCCCACGTAAGTACTAGTGCGACCGAGAGCAGTGCTCACTTGTCAGAGGCACTGAACTCGAGGAGGCAGTGACAACTGCTAGCTCACTTTGCTCCACTGATTCGCTCATTTGACAATTGAACCCTACAAGTCCATGCAGCTGCGGGAAGACGAGAACGCCGAGGTACGCAGCATGCCACGTCATCCAACACCCCGTGACACGAACTTGTTGGAACATGCAGCCACCCAACGACGTCCAAGAGGATTGGGAGGACCTCTCTGATGCTGAGGGTGTCTCTCAGCGCGAAGTAAAGACCTCCAGTGCGAGTGGCTCTCAAACAGCCCGCTCCGTCTCTACACGCAAGAGGCGCCGTGTTCAAGCCAAAACCACGTCTGGGCCACCAACTCCATCTAAAGTTCATCCTACCAAAGAACGCAAGAAACCTCCTCTCGTGGAGACAGAAGTTCTCCAGGACGCATTTACAGATGGTGCCCGCTTTACTGCGTCATTCACCTTTGACGTCGTCAAGGGCTCAGTCGAGAAAATGCGGAAACCGCTCTCATGGTTTCTGTTCCTCTACATGTTCGCATGGCTTGTATCGCGCATGACACCAACGCTTCGGACGGCTTTATCTCCTTTGTGCATCCTGCCAGGGATGTCGAAGAGCACGTTGTGCGCCCCATTGAAACCCATTCCTTCCGTGAACTTTGAGAAGCTCGTCAATATACAAGGCTCAGCATTTGAGCAGTTGGTGGAGGAATCAGCTGGAGGTTCACAGTTATCTATCGACGTTCTGAGGGCGGAGATGGCGACTCAGGATCTGGCGCTTCTCGTCCGCTACAGCGATCTAAGGTCGAAAGACAATATTGCTGATATGCTTCGCACCATCGGTAAAGATGCAAAGAAAACTGGCCGAGGACTGAGCAAACTCAATGCAAAAGTCGTCGGTGCTATCGATGAGTGCGTGATTCAAGTCTGTCGGCAGTTCGAGCTAATGGATGTGCAGAGTGATGGCACTGAATGGCTATGCAATGTCTACCATTGAGGACGCACGCAACAAGGCACCCTCGCGATTGATGCGTGCCATTTCACCAGTGAACCTAGGGCCTACTGCAGAGGAAATGATCGCTGAAGCATTCACCCTGGCAATGGACGAATCGGAACGAGCTATAGAGAAGCTCATACTTGAAGCGGAACTCTCTTGGCAGAACCTTGAACAATTGGATGCGGATCTTGGGACACTACAGGAGATGATTACCCGGGAAGACAAGCACACTACTATCGAGAGGGATAAACTCCTCGGCGAACTCTGGACGACACTAGGGGGCAACAAAAAGACCGTGCGAGACTATGGGGACCGCCTAATATTGCTCAACGACATTGAGGAACATCGAAAACAGGCTGGTGCGCGTGTCAAGGCCGTACTGCGAGCTTTGCACACGATGAGCGATGATCTGGAGGTCCTGCGGGAAAGAGTCGCCGCTCCTGGGCTACTCGAGAGCAAGGTCCCGCTTCAAGTCCACATGGAGAGTATCCAGAACGGATTGGCGAGGTTGCAGGAGGGTCGTGCGGCATCACGGGGGCGAGGAATATCGGAAGATGAGACGGTGAGGATGTTACTGAACGGCAATTCCGGGTGAACTGGTGCACCTGATAATCTACACCGTACACGCGTTTTCTAACAATTGTACCTTATGAAATGTGGCGAACAGAGAACAATTAACTGCGGTCTGGATGAGAGAATTCGGTTAAGGTGGACTTTATTGTGCGAGACAAATCGGGTAACTCTGCTCAAGACAATTACAGCGGATGTACGACCATCTCAACCGTACAGAAACATGAACAGCAAAACCTCTTCTTCTCGCAACCATCACCCCTCTGTTACTTTACTTTTGGATTTCATCCGCTGTTGGTACGTGCTACCGAACATCGCCCCAGTCATCGAATGTGGGCATTCTGACTGAAGATTAATTCATTCAGTGTCTCCGAGGTGCTACGGATTTCTAGCGCTGTAACGGTCGTCGTACCAATACCAGGATCTTTTCAGCACCCGGAGCGTCAATCTGTGTATCATTCCCTTTCAGACCTTGCCTAAACCGCTTGCTTCGTCATGCATAGGGTGTGTACGGTCGTTGCGTGTTTTATTATCAGCCCCATTGACTCTCGCGCTCTCTAGGGGCATCCGGACGATGGCCCGTACTCCGCAGATGTTAGTCATTCAGCAGCTTTCCAGATACCTCCGCTAATCCAAGCCTTAGACCTGGAAAAGAGCGCTCCTCAGAGAAGCACCACGCAACTTCCGCGTAACACTGCTGCCTCCAGAGAAGCAAGGTCAGCATCTCCACTCACTTACGAACGGCCCTGAAACTAACAGAACCCGCAGGTAACAGCTACAGCTATGGCTTCTGCATCTACGGCGAATCCATTACTCCCGGCAATGAATACGTAGTCTGGAGAAGATGGGAAGACTGTCTATGGTTTCAACAGAGCCTCGAAGCCGCGTATTCCCGTTCGGCAAGAGAAAAACGCACTCGTCTTGCCGCTGGAAAAGGAGTCAAGAAAAATGGGGTCTATATTCATGGCGACCAAGCTGCCTCCTGGGAGTCACTTCCTTTTGGCCCAAACCCTAGCGACATCGCTTGGGACATTCATCAATACGTGCCGAGACTGTCCAAGAAGAACGATGTCTTCCGTGTCAGCCAGGAAATCATCGACCATCGATATCAGGAGCTCAGGATGATGTTGCAGGCACTGTTGCAAGACGACTTGCCAACACTCATCAAAGAGATCAAACGTACTAGTACCTTCACCGACTTTTTTGGCTTGTGGAGGAGGGACGTTGAACTGGCACGGAAAGCGCAACAAAAGCCAAATACTGACCGGTCCCGGCCTCCCTTTGACAATATTCTTTCCGCTCTTCCGCTCTCACCGTCTTCTCTCGCTGCCAAATTATCTCTAACCAAAGGAAAGACACGAGCGCAGATCCAAACTTCCTCCACTTCGTCTATCCATTCCGATTCGTCTTCAGAAGAGAGACCTAGTAGATCCTCAGCTCGAAGGCAGGAGGTTCGTTCCCTGAAGTCCAGAGCTTCCTCGTCTGCGTCTCGTTCGTCCTCTTCGGTGCCTTCCACACCGATCACGGCGTCTCCCCAACTTCCATCTACTTCTCAACAACCTGTTATCGTGTCGCCAGAGATGCCGATCAGATTTGGACATAGCCCCCACATTCTCGGTGGTGAACGAAATTCCTTTTCACTTGAATCACTCCCAGAAGACCGCGAGCTCTCTTCTTCAACGAAACCAGATCACGGTGTCTGGTCGCGAAGGCGGGCTGGATCTACTAGTAATGTGAATCGCAACACACGAATTTATGTCCCATCAAGCACTGGTTCTCTGGAACCTTCCGAATTGTCCAGTAAGTAGTCCCGCTCTTGTTGAGGGTGTGGTATTTACAAGTCCCCCCAGCCCGATCTTTGTCCCGGTACTCGAGGGCCTCGTTGCAGTCAATGCAATCTTCGGGGACTTTAAGGGCTGCTACCTACCTGGATGAACTTGGGGTGGACTACTGTTTACCAAGTCCTACTCCAGATTCCAAACATTTCCCCAGGGCTTCTGTATCCAGCTTAGCATCACTGGTAACCAACTCCTCTGTCGATGCTGTGATGCCTCGCGAACGACCTTCAAGATCATCTGCCAACCACAAGCGACAACCGAGGGAGTACGAATCATGGTCCGAAGTTGATTATAAATCTGAGGATCAAGGGGATATCCTCGATGTCTACTTCCAAGGTATGTGGTCCGTCGTGATATTGTGACATCTGCTGATGTGACATTTTAGATATGATCGCGCCGCAGGGCCAGACTCCAGTCGGCTATCCCGAGACACCGACCGTAGACGAATCGATGTACCACTTCCCAGGGGAGCAATCCACCTCGACCATGAGCTTTTTCAGCTACTCAGATCGTCGGTCTTCCTACACGACCTCCATCTCAAGTGGATCGACGTCGTCCAGCGGTAACCCCATGATGATATCTATCAAGGCCATGCATGAGGACAATATCGTCATGCTCTGCCTGCCTCGCTACATCTCGTACGAGGAGTTACGTCAACGAATTTACGACAAGTTTATCTCTACTGACAAGTCGACCATTTGCGAAACGTTCGCCATCGCCCTCGTTGAGCAGGGCCCTGCCGAGAAGGCGGAGGGTGGGCGACCTCGCGCGGGTTCTCTGTCGTCCCTTGGATCTGCGCGCGCCAAGGGCCCTCTTCGCTTCATATCGTCGCCGCAAAAGTGGGATGAAATCGCTGCGACCCACTGCGGCAAACTTTTCTTGCGCATCATCGGGAGTCGCGAATGAGGCGACTGGCCCATACCCACATTTCGTTCGTCGTTTGCCTGTCCACCTTTTGGCTTTACCATTCGAGTTTTCCTGTGGCACAGGCTGCATTATTGGTTTACCGGTTCCTCGTGTGTAGATAGATCTTGATCATTTAAACGGCAACTGCAATACCACCTTCATTGTCCTCCATTTTACCCGTGCTCATACTCATCATCATCCTCATTCGTTCCTCTCATCCTTGGTTTATGCATGTACGTCTTATGCGACGTACAGCAGATTTTGGGCGGTAGGCCAGCTCATGTTTCATGTCGGTTAGCTACCAGTAAAGTAGGTGTTGATGACAATATAAGTGTCATGACTTCATGCGCCCACGGCTGTCTGAGGCGACAGTGGTGCTACCGCGGGTTTAGGGGTCACAGCGGGCGGGGCACCAGCCGGTAAAGGCGTCCGCGTCCAATCTGGCAACATGGCTCTCGGCGTCTGCTCTGGCGACGCGGGCACCGTCGTTTCCATCGTGTCCTCCTCCACGTTGGGCGCGAACGCGTCATCCCATTTCTCTCTCGGGACCTCTACCCCGCCCGTTTTGAGCGCGCTACAAGGAGGGCCGATCAGCATGACACCCAGAACTGCCCAGGAGACGTACCCGGCCAAAGAGCCTCCGACCCAGGCCAACAACGCAGGCGAAAACGCGGGCGCCTTGCCTGCGTTCGCAGTCACGCGCGCCGACGGCGACGGTTGTGGTGCCGGGTTATTGAGTACGGCGATGTGTGGCACGAGCGGGCGGAGTGCTGCATAGCGGTCGTACGCCGGCGGGCGTGGTCTTCCAGACCGTGTCGTCTCCTGGCGTGGTCGTGGCGCCGCCGACCCGATGGCGCGCAATAACTCGGCGTGGAGCCGCGGTATAAAACCGGGTAGCATCGCCGTGCCGCCCGTGACGAGGATGGAGGACACGAACGTCAGCCGGAGGTCGACCGGGACCTGCGGGACAGTGGTCAGAATGGGCATGCTCGAGAAACAGTGCGGAAGGGATGACCTTGAGGAGTGTTTCCAGGAGGACTTCGGCGACACTGCTTTCATCGACGTCGCCCCCTTCGAACAAGACTTCGGCTGCACGCTCACGGATCCAACCTGGGACGATCAAGGTGCCTCTTCCCGTGCCCAATTGTTGTGCTGTGGGTGGCGTGACGCGAAGTTGGATATCTGTCGCAGTTGAATGCCTTGTGTACATGTTGGCGAGCATTTGAAGATAGCCCTCCCCCGACTCGGACGGTTGCGGTGAGACGTCCTCAAACTCGGATGAAGCTTGCCTTGAAGACGCCACACTTTCCACCCCCTCCGAAACACGTGAAAATTCTGATTCTGACATGGCAGCATCGCTGGAGGGTGGATCTGATTCAGAGGGGGGTGCGGGAGGTGAAGAACGCATAGAATCGCGATGTATTTCGGGTGCATTGCCGACGAAACAACACCGCGTTTTGATGTCCTCTATGAGTGCATCCGTCAAAATCTCTTGCGGTACATGGCTAATTCTGCTTGATATGGGAGGGTTCACGCTGCTAAGATTTGGCGGAGGAGGTATATATTTTGCGAAAAGTAGAAGAAGTGCACGGAGGTGAGAGGTAAACCGCGAGCCAGCCAAGGGTGTAGTTCGGAGGTGAGGAAACAAGGGTCGAGCAGCGAATATCTAGGACAGTATTAGTCTGAAAAGATGACAACGGCAAGAGGTAACGAACAGGCAAAGCAGTGGACTCGAGGTGTCCGCAATCGATAACCAGGCCTGTGATGCGACCAACAGAAAGGAGAGAGAGCAAATGACTCGAAGCAAAAGATATAGAAGGAACCTGCAGGTTTTCGAACAAAACCTTGGCAAGTGCGTCCTTGATGTATAATGGAAGTAGCGGGTGCTCGACGAGAATGATCTTGCGTGACTTGGGATCTGTCAACAGCGACCTTGCATAGTAGTCGTTCAGCTGTACAAGTGCAAAAAAAGTAGGTGCTTACTCGTGGAAGACGGAACGCATGCACCTCTCGATGTTAATCTCGAGCATCCTGTCTTCTTCGGCCCTTGCTGACGGATCCGTCGCACGATTCCAGCTCCACAAAGATTCAGAGTTGGCTGGATGGGAATAAAAGACATCCCTTGGCTTTCCTTCTCCACTGAACCCCACCTTCCATATGCGCGACCCTGGGTCGATCACGACGCGGTCTTCGGTGCCATATAGCGAGTGCCTGCGAGTGGTCGCGTAGTACGGAGACGCCTGCAAGGCATGTGAACCCGTAACACGGGCTGCTATTGGTGTCGCAGTAGGCGTCGTCAACTTACTCCGATCCGCGCGTGGTGTTGACGGGGCTCCAGACATGGCCATTCTCGAAGGTGACAATGTTTAATCTGTACTGAGATTCACGTGACTTTGATTTATATTCACGTGATTCACGCGCGTCTTGAACTAACACACCATGTGGAACAACGCAGGGCTAAGTATATCTATTCTCATCACCGCCCGCTCACCTGCCAATGGAATGGTTCATCACACGGTGGCAAAGACCTTCGTCTCGACAAAGCTGCGCCATTTTGGTCCGAAATCCTCAACCATTCGCACCTTCTGGAGGATCGTGGCAACCTGCATTCGTTATGAGCCGCCTACAGGACACCTCTTGCGGGACCTGACGACTTTCGCACTTGCTAGCGTCAAGACGCCCTGCGCGGGCACGGGCTTTCTAGGATTTGCGTCTCCTCGCTGCTGCCCGCCCACTGACCTGGACGACACCCCCGAGATTCTGCAGGCCCTACCAATATGTTCCGACCACATCTCGAAGGGGTCCTGCTCAGCTTACAGGAGGGCCAAACGTTGACAAAGAGCACAATTCGAAGACTGAGGCGGAGAGAGGCGGAAGTACGAGCCGCTGTAACCGAAGGACGAACCCCTCTCAGCGAGCTGAAGAGAAGGAGGCAGAGGAAGATGGCGACGAAGAGTTCCGTTTCGCAGGTAAGCCATCTTCCTGAGCTTATATGACCCGACTCTACCGCCCCGCATCAGGAAAGGAATACACAAGCCGTGGAGACGCGTCGAGGCGTACTTAGATAGAAACACCCAGAATACAAGAACCTGCACCACTAGCTGACGGTATCTGGAGGTCGTTTAATTGTCATTCACTTGTCCTTCAGCCTAAGTAGTCGTTTTCCTTATTGTTCTTCCATAAAACGAGGATGAATGTAGACTTGCGGACAGACCGAGATCTAAAAGGGCAAATTCGAGTAAAAGGTAGATATTTCCAAAAGCGGTTGGTGTTTGTTTCTAAGGCCTTTGCCAAATAACCGCATACGACACCAAACATTGTTTCCGTCTTCGTCCTCGGTCAAGGAACCGAATACCATCAATGGCGTCTCTTGTCTCTCCGTTCAGGAGGACTTATAGATACCTTGTAAGTGGCCATTTTGCATGAACGCGTTTACGCTTGTATCTGAGGCTAAACGACCCAGCAATATCTTGCACATGAACAGCCCGTGATTTTCTGGTCTTGTTTCTTGGGGACTGCGGGCCCAGTTCTTGCTTTGACGGTCCCAGCGATAAGGGAGAGATACTTTGGGTACATTCCCGCTGAACGTGTGCCAACCACATACCCTCGTAAGTTTCCGTGTCTGATGTACACATGATTCTCGGTTTGCTATTTACATTTCGCAGTTCCGAAACGGCCACGGCGACCTGTTCAAGGGTATGAGGATGAATAGAGTGCCACATTAAAGCCTTCGCTGCCTCGGACCTGTGAGTAGAGGCATGCTTTACTTGTCACTGTACACTCACTGTACGTGCTACTTACATACAGAGTTGTATATATACTACTCTGTCCTGTCCTTTCGTCCGAGTGATTGTGCCCCCACATGAATAGAACACGTGACCTCGTGTAGTGCTTCGTCCGTAAAGACTGTTTTGTTGCCTTGATGAATACATCACTTGTGTTTCGTGTCTTCCATCGGCCCACACGTTTACCAGCGACGCTACGTTTTGTACTTCACTCGCGCGCCTTGGCCACCGAATCCGACACACTCAAGCAGAAACCGAAAGCCAGTACGCCTCTTAGACGCACCGCCTCTGCTTCTCTTCCCATCCGTTCAAACCCGACCCCAACTCGCAGTCCAATCCGACCCGTACTCACCTTCGCCACCGCAGAACGCTACCTCCCTCCTCGTCTCCGTCCCCGCCTCACATCAGATGCCCAGAAACTTCATGACGCATGGTGGGTCCCACGTTGGGGCCAGGACGGCGAAATCTTTGTCTTTGGCAACGGCAGCTTCGTATGCTGGGGCATGGACGAAAGCGAAGCGCGCCAGTTCTCAAAAGACATCCTCGCGCCGTGCGAGGTCGGCTCGCTCCTAGACCCCGAAACGGAGGAACTCGAGTTCGTGACGGACCCAAACGAGTGCGGCGTCCACTCGGCGTGTGTCCTCGCACGGCTGACCCTTTGCCTGCAGGAAAACGCGGATACAGGGCGACTTGATCATCCTCGGACGCGTCGCCCCGCTCCAAGACCCGTCCAACGCGGCGTCGTTCGCGCCACCCAACCCCTCGCTCGACATGTCGACCCTTCTCGCGCGGTACGCCTACTCCCAGGCACTCTCTCGCTCCACCACACTCTCCGTGCTCGAAGAGTCCCTCGATTCGTACCTCTCTTCGGTCGCTCAACTGCCCCACTCGCTCGAAATGACGGGCAAACCGGGGCTCGGTCGCCAGGCGCTCATCAAGAAGCTGGGCGTGCTGATGAAGTTTCGGCAGGGCCTCAATTTGAATCGCGAGAACTTTTCAGACACGCCGGATCTGTACTGGGCTGAGCCTGAGCTCGAGGGGTTTTTTAAATCGATGACGGCCGCGCTCGAGGTCAAGGCGCGCACGCACGCCGTCAATGAGAAGATTACGTATGCGACAGAGGCGAGCACAGTTCATCCGACAAGGAAGGAGTCGCTGACATTCTGGTGCAGGTCCAATCAACACTTCGACAGTTGCTCACAGAGGTATGCACGGTTCGTTGAATCACTCCGACGAGCGTTGAGCACGCCCTAGTCTTCTGCACACCGTATGGAACTAGTGATTATCGCTCTCATTGCTGTCGAAGTCATCATTGTGAGCCTTGTCACCACTGTTGACAGACTGATATACACCTCACATGTAGGCTTTGATACGAGAAGGACCAGAGCTTTACCACATGGTATTTGGCCCCACCATAGAGAAGGAGCAAACATAATGACAACGGATCTTAGGCCCATGCCTATCGCCACTTGTACTTTATGTCCATCTCACCCACATACATTCATTATTTAGCTCTAATTACACTTGATTCCACAAAACCCCTGTGTACCAAATTAAATGCCTCCGTAGATGTAATCCAACACTCAACTCAAAAACTCAACCTAATGACTGTATTCATTTCGCGTTTGAATAAGATTTACAACACAAGGAGAGCGCGGGGTGACAGAGCACGCAAACGGTTTCGGAGCACTGTCGTCAAAAGCAATTAGCAACCACCAAATCGAGTTCGAGGATGACCTCACGTGGAGAGGCCGCTCGTCAATTCTGCCTTGACTTCGATTTCATTGCCAAAGTCGTCGCAGGCCTTGTCAAAGCGCAAGGTCGCCAACAGAGTCACGATGGCAGCCCAGACATTCTGGTCTGCTAGATGCTTTCCAGGGCAAGCGCGACTACAAAAAGTCACTCAGTACCTCTATGCGAGCAGAGGAACGCATCCGTCTCACCGGCCGAAACCAAACGAGTTGTTCGCCGTGCCTTGCTCAAGTGCCCCTTCTGGCGTGAGGTGGCGTTCGGGTTTGAACGCCAACGGATCATCGAACCGCGATTCGTCGTGGCCCATCGCCCTGCTCTGGTTCAATCAAGATTCCGATCAACATGTCATATACACACCAAATGTTTAAAAGCACGATGGCACCTGGGATCAAATTAGTATGATGCCGTATCAGAGGTTGCGTCAAACTTACCCTTTGGGACGTACATGCCCTCATATACATCGCTCGACGCGGTCATATGGGGAAGTGCTGCAAAGACAGCTCAACGCTGACAAATGTTCCTTGGCCAAATCACCTACCGTTGGGTACTACGGGGAGCCATCGGAATGTCTCGAGGTATATTGCCTCTATGTAGGGCAGACGCGAGCGGTCAGAAAATTCTGGAAGGCGGTCGGTGCCCACGACGCGATCAATCTCCTCCCAAGCTTTCTTCTGAACCTCTGGATGAAGAACCATGGCGAGGATAAACACACGCAGGGTAGAATCGCTCTACAGAATGGTCAAGTCATGTAACGGCATTTGTCTGGCCGCTCACGGTTTCCGTGCCGCCTACAAAATATACTCAATTCATGCCAAACATGGAAAAAATTGGTCACTTACCCAAGAAAGCAGATGTCGCCACGGCTTTGACGGTATCTATATCTGCTTCGGTCTTTTCTCCCCCGAGCAACCCGTGAACAAGAGATTCTTTCGCCATGCCCTCAGCCTGGCAGGATATCCTTTATTTCGGATCAAGGGTAGACAGTAAAGCCTACCGTGTTGTCCAAGACGTAATTAACGGGGCCGGATAACACTTCATTCGCGAGCGTTCGGCACTCAGCGGCACGCCGTTTGAATGCGCCTCCAGGCAACCAGGATGGAATGTACGCCACTAACCGTCCCATGGTCAGGGGCAACAACGCGAGAAAAACACCTCAACAAACGTACAAAATGGAAAGGCGAGCAACAACGCGGCCTTTTCGGGCGTGAGCGCGGTCAAGAACAGCCCGATGAGGTGCTCGATCTTTTCAACAAAGGGGTCGTCCTTGGGTGCGACGTCATATCCATACAGTACCGCCATGCTCGTTGCAGTTGCAAAGCTGCATGTCTGTGAGCAGCCGCATCACACGCAGACACAATGCAACGCACGTTTTACAGTGTTTAGCGTATTGCAAAGGGGAATCAAGCAAGTTGTCGACAAACTGACGGGCCTTGCTGATGGCAATGGGCTTATACTGACATGCAGTGTCCTTGTTGAGAGCGAGATTGAACAGCTTCCGATGGTGCCTCCACTTGTTGCCGTACGGCAAAAGGCCCGAGTTGAAGTCCATGCCAAACCTACGGAGCACGTCAGCTCATGCTACCCCGTCCGTCAACGCCCAACAGTACAGTTCGTTTGCCTTCATAAAAGGCCTCTCAGAATAAATAGCGGACCGTCGATCCATCAAGTCGCGCGCAACTCTGGCGCTATTGATGATGATGAAATCTTTACCAAGCATGTTGGTGTATACCAAGTCGCCTATAAAAACGACCATGAGGGTACACTATCCGCAGAGGCGGAGCGCAGGCAGACCATATTTCTTCCCCCACTCTTCATAGGATAACCAAGGGTGGGTGGAGTTGATATCGAAGATATTTCCGACCAAAGGAAGGCCGGTCGGTCCGGGGGGTAAAGGAAGGCCACCTCTCATGCGGTGACGGCGCCATGCACTCAAAGCGACACCGATGGAAAGAGCGAAAGCGAGGGTGTAAATGGATCCAGAACCAGTGATAGCCATGATGAGCGACCTGCGTTCCGACTATGAATGGGTCGACAACGCGAGGGCTTACTAGCGAGAGCAGTTAGATCTGTCGTCCAAGTTGGATGGACTTTTTAAACACAAAACTCCTTAGTGGCGATGCTGATCGAGCAATTACTGTAATTAATTTTTATATGTTACCCTGCTCGGCTCGTTTACTCGCTTGGCGTTCGAGCCTTCGCTGGACGGGTACCTGACAAAAACCAGTCTGAAACAAGGGGACTCACACCTTGCTTCAAAAGGTGCGGTCAACTGGGGTAGTGAGCGGAAGCCAACAGTCCCGGTGAGAGCGTTGGACCAAGTTGGCGTAGTTAAGATTCAAGTGACTTGAGTCGGTCCGAAGGGTTACGGAAATTATTTTGCTGCCCTTTGTCACGTCACGGCATGACACCGGAGAAGAGTTTTGAGCCAGACAAAGCCAAGTGACTTCAATGTCTTACTTGTGACCAACCATAAAAATAACTGCCTGAGACCACTCGGACTGATATAACCAGACCAAGATGGGATTACCCCTGCCAGGCAGCAGCAGCGCCCGCGTACACCACCTCGCTAATTTTTTCGTCGAGTAGTAATTTCCTATTAGTCACCAAGCGCCGAAGGCCTTGATGTACTGTAGTGTCTGCCTCGTGTTAGCATGGTCGTGTTCCCGCCTAGCATCAAGATAAGATTATGAATGGCCCAAGTCCTTATAGTCTACATCATATCCTGGAACCCACTAGTGCAGAAGTTCCTCGGCTCTTTCAAAACGGGGTGTTATGCGACAGGGGAACGGATCGGGTCGACTAACACTTCGATCAGTAACCCCGCGATAACGTCCCGACGGGACAAGTGACAAAACACGCACCGCGCAACCCCACCTGTAAATTTGGGGAAAATATCAATCTCATACCCTGCAGGACCGACTGCCTTGCTGAATCTGAACATGGAGAGCATGCACGCAGCCGCAAGCCAGCTCGAGGTGTTGGCAAGGTGTCGCCCAGGACACACCCTGCGTCCGTAGCCAAACGACACGCTCGTCAAGTCATCCGCAATCAGATGTCCGTCTTCGTCTAGGTGTCTCTCTGGGTCGAATGCCGTTGGATCCGGGAATTTTCCTTCGTCGCGTGTCATGGCCCTAGAGGGACACCACTAAGTCCGTTTGTCAATACCGCCACAGGAAGACTTACCACGAGTTTGGAAGAATGACGGATCCTGGCGATAAGCGATCAGGGGGATATATTGACACGCGCGAGAATCCCGCTCACCTTTTGGAATGAGGTGCTGTTCGAAAACGTCATCTTTTGTCACCATATGCGGGAGAGCTGCTCGGTCGGTCAGCATCCACGGAAATTGAGCAATGCCAGATCAATGTACCCATTGGAACGAGTGAAGCCCATCTCAGGGTCTCTCGAAGGAGGGCGTCAATATATTGCAAGGATGGCGCATCATTGAAATTCGGTAGTCTGTCCCTTCCAACTACCCGATCGATTACTGCGTGCGCACGGTCCTGGACTTCAGGGAACAGAATTAGCGCCATTATAAGCGTAATTAGCGTCGAGCGAGTCTGTAACGATGCTCAGGCATCACGATTTGAACGTGAGTAGAATGGAACGCACTGTATCAACGCCAGCTTCGCAGATTGAAAGAATGATAGCGTCATTGAACGAACAGGATACGTGCAATATGATCTCATACCTAGGAAATTGGATGTTGCACAGTCCTTTATGTTCTGTTCATACACCGCACGATCTTGAGTTTCCACATCTTCGTCTTGCAGAAGCTGCGCAACCATCGAATCGTTTTCAATGTGTTCCGCCTGCCATACGCGGGTTACCATACGGAGAAGGAAGGACATTGTCGCAACACGCACCAAGCAATCCTTGACAAACTGAAAAGGGGCGTCTCGAACTTTGGGAGACAACTCTTTGCACCGTGCCGCCAATCGGTGGAGCTCAGCACCAGGAAACCATGATGGGAGATGAACGACTAGGTTGTGTCAGATAGATAATTTGATCACTCGTTCTGACCTACGTTGGGGGAAAAGATTGAGTAACATGGCTCTCTCTGGCGTCGTAAGGGTAGTGATTTTCAACATCTGATCAAGAGGCCCTACGAAGGGATCGTCTTTGGGAAGTACAGTGTACCCGTATGTGATGGACATGACGATGGACGCAGCATACCTAGCAAGGGAATCAAAATCATATCATGAATGAGAACGCATACTTACGTCCTCATATGGAGGGCAAAGTCTTCCGGCGAATGCAACAATCGTCTAAGTAGTTCATTCGCTCTCTCAGTGACGGGGCCGCGATACTGACGAATAGCCGAGCTATTGAGGGTCTTGTGGAAAATCTTGCGGTGAGCCTTCCAAATTTCACTGTTACTGGACAGATGTCCCGTGTTGAAATCTACACCAAAGCTACGGAGATCACGCTTGTTGGATGACGATGACGGATAAACAAGAGCCCTCACAGTTTGGACGTACGTATGACGGGGCGGTCAGAGTAGATGGCCGAACGCTGGTCGAGCAGCGCTTTTGCGACCCTCTCCGAGTTGATGACAATGTAGGTCTGACCCAATAGCTTGCATGAGACGATTTCACCTGTTGCTCGAAGTAAAGAACGGCGCGTCACGCCAGTCTACAACATCACGTACCATATGATTCCTTCCACTCCGTGTAGGTAAGCCACGGCGCGCGCCTGTTAATCGCGAGTGCGCTTCCGAGAAATGGGAGTCCTTTGGGTCCTGGTGGAAGAGGCAGTCGATGGGGACTCAACTTTTTCCTTGCGAAAAACCAAAGAGATAAGAAAAGAGCGACGGCGGTGAGTGTGTAGGTGTAAATGTTCAACGGGTCCATGTTTGTCATACACCATTTGATGTTACGATGGTTTTATAGGCCCACTAGGGTCATCTCGCTCGAAAATGAGACCTTTGCCGAGTACGCTTCTCCGACAGTGGGCCACTTGGACCCTGAGTATTCACTTCACGGACCCAAGATTCAGTTCCAGTGTGCGTCGCAATATAAAACACCTTGTTGTGGCGAGTCTAGGACCTGCACATGTCTCTCATTGAATTGAGGATCAAATAACTTTCTCGGTGCCGCCACTCACGTACTACACTTCAAGCGTTTTAAGCGAGAACTCCACGGCCTGCGGCGGACGACTTGGATCAGCGCTTATCACCACACGACGTGGTGGTTTTTCCGACGTCGGTGATTTGGAACAGCGTAGACGTGTTTGGGTGGCGGTGAGGACGACACATTAGTACTATGACCGAAGCACAAAGCCTTGGCTAGGATGGAGATAAGTCATGATAATCGAGATTCATTTAGATCAGCCTCCATTGTATCGGACACAGCGCAGAACGCGAGACACTTGATCAAATTAGACCTTATCAGCCAGCTGGCCATCAACTTGTGAGACAAGCGCATCAGTGGCGCAGTAATGTTTCAGATTGCTGTCTAAACCTCAAACTTCCACGGCAATGTACAGTGAAAATGAAAGTAAGACACTGGGGATATCAACATGTCACCGTCTTTTGGCCACGGGTTGATCGAGGAAATCCTCCGCAACTTTCCTCTTCGCCCCAAACCCGAATGCGACCTTGGTCCTCTCACCCGTAACTGGCGTACTACTCTGAGAGGGCGTATCCACGGCTGAGGAAATACGCGAGAAACCAGGCTTGATAGGTGCAGGTGACCCAGAGGCGTTCGTCGGCACAACGGACGAAAAGCCAGACGGCACGGGACTCGCGTTGACCGACCCATTTGCTTGGGGAGCAGGCAATGTAATGAATCCAGCTGAATCCGGTACTTGAGGAGCAGCAGCCTTCGCAGCCTCTTTTTTCTTGCTCTTCGTTTTCTCCGTCTTACCCTTTGACAGCGGCTGGGGATCAAGGAATTCTGATGCTTGTGGCACAGCACTACAGGCAGATATTTAGCACGACATGCCACCAGGAGACAGCAGACCATACCCTCGGTTTCCGACTGATAATACGAAGTGGGCTTGCCCGGTCTTTTCCTGTCGGATCTGGAATGCTCTGTTCATGCTAAGCGGGGTATCACCACTCGCCATGGCCTCCTTCTTCTTTTCTTCTGCAATCTTCTTGAGCCGTTTCTCTGTCTTCATCTTCCCAGAACCTTTGCCGTGGAACTTGTGGGACAGCGCCTTCCAAGCTTCCTTGGGTGTGAGAGAGCGACCAAATTCATCGTAGTAGACGATGCTGATGTCGGGCTTGTAGTTCTTGAACAGGTCCAAACTGGCACGCGCCTCCTGCTGCTCTCGTACCCGGTTCTCGTATTCTCGAGTGGCTTGATCCTTGTTTCCACCACGAGCATGCAATCGGTCCAGCTCGCGCTGTGCTAACATGCGTCTGTAATCCGCAAGCCAGAGATCGCGATGTCTTTGGACTCTTTCACGTTCAACTTCGCCAGCGTGCGGTTGCGCCACCAGCCCTTGCTGGCGGAGCAGAGACAACGTATTGGCCATACCTGAACCATAGGTGGCGTCACTAGACATTCCAGCCGTCGCTCCCTCCTCGCCGATTTCGGCAGCCGTGCGCTCTTCTGCTTCAGTATCTTTGATAGCCTGTTCAATTGCATCGAGCATTTCTTCGTCATCCTCCTCTTTCATCACTACCTCACCCGCTTCAATCTCGTCCAAGGCCTCGTCACCTGGCATGGACACGTCTCGAGATGGCGACCGGGCCTTTGGGGGTGATGGTGCGATGGCGGGCTCGGCTTGCTCTACTTTGACTGCAGTAGGGTTGTACGAAATGGCGCGAACAAATTCAGATGTATCATCAAACGTTAGGCCTGATTCGGTGGTCCCTTCCTGCTCCTCTTCCGCCTTAATGACGTCCTCTGCAAGGGGTGGATGTTCCCGAGTGCGATCTGCAACGACTAGAAAAGATGAGAAAAGGTCACATATGAACACGACAATCCGCCCACTTTTACGTGCGAGCTCTTCGGGAGACAGCTTTTTCGCCTTGTGGATCTTGGCTCTTCTTTGACGAGCCAGAGCAGCTTGTAGCTCATCGTCATCCACAAAATTGGCGTCTAACTCACGTGTCCTAGGAACAACAGGCTTCTCATCCACTTCCATTTGATCCACGTCGTCGCCACCAGGTATTGCGTCATCAATAGGGACTCGTCGGGAGGGACGCTTCTTTTTGGTCTAAGGAGAGGTGAGGCGTCAGTAAACACTTACAAAGGGATTGTAAAGTTACCTTGGGCTTCTTGAAGCCTACGTCACCTTCTCGGAGGTAGTCGTGCGCCTCGAGATTCTCTGTAACATGTGTCAGAATAACCGAAAATCACGACAAAGTGCATACACTCACTGGCATAGTCTATTGATAACAAGGCACGGTTTACGGAGGCGGCACCGTCCTCCGTTTCCGATTGTTCGACTATAGCAGATTTGATCGAACCACCCAACCGAAAACCCTGCCACGCACATAAATCAACCGAAAACGAGCGCCAGAATGACTTACTGTTTCGCGTTCCCCTTCCAGAAGTTCGTCGTACTTTGCCAAAACGGAACGTTTCATGCCCTGTTTTCCATCTTCAAACTCTTCGTCGTCAAAACCAGTGTAGTCACGACGTTTGATCTTGAGCTCCTGATTTTTCTTGACGCGTTCCGCTTCGGCCATCTCCACGTTTTGGAGCTCATCCTCTGCAGGTATCCACATAAGAAAGTAAACAAGAAGCGGCAGGAAAGACTACCTTCATTATCGAGGATGCGACTGTCTTTCAAGGTGAGAATGCGAGCATCGCCATCCGCTAGCTCGTTAAGGTCATGGCTGACCTTTAAGCCTTCGAGGTCCTCTGGAGCAAGGTGAACAACAGACGGAAGGGAAGGGAGGATACGTACTCTCGGTGTATTCATCGCCTTGAAATATCTTGTCCATATTCTCGAGCTCCAACTGCCGCTTACGTGCGAGCTCCTTCTCGTGTTTCTTCGCTCTCTTGATCCATTTCAGGGTGTCCTCTGCTTCGCCATCAGGATCACCGAGAGTTGTACCGGTCAGGGAGGCGTTGAGCTCTCGTCGATTCCTCACCCTGGGTTGGGAGCGTGCTTGAGAAAGAAGAGGGACGATGATGAACAACAACTCACTTGGCAATTTTGTCAAATATCTTCCTAAAAAAACAAGAGAACATTAGAAGCGATTCAGCGCTTGGCGGGGAAAGGCAGCATTACTTTGACTCGCGTTCTTTCGCCTCGCGTTCGCGCTGGCGGGCATAGTTATCTTCTGCTTGTTTGTCTGCGTCATGTTCTGGCTCTACATCTTCTGTGAGTGGTTTGAGACCAAGTGATATACGGATTTTGTTGGTCTCTTCCAGTGAAATGCTTTGTTCCATCGACATGGTGGGCGGTTGGATGGATTCAATTAGTCAGCTGATACATTACACCAAATATACCAAGCCCTCCGGGCATACCTGGACCCTCACAGCTCAGTGATCACTAGTATAACACATGTTAGAATTAATTACAAAGTTAGGACTACATGAAAGGAACAAAGAGAGAAGGCTACAAGTAATAAGGATGACAATGAGTGGAATGAGCAATTTGTAACATCCAACTGATGATGCACATGCGGTCATAACCCGTAACCCGTACCCGTATGACCTGCGGGTGCACCTGGCAGGTGCATGGATATGTACCCATCACGGGTTAGCCTGTATCATGTACTAGCCAGACTCGACACCAAGAAAGGTTAATCTACGGATTGTAGTCAGATACGAGCAAAATTCATTGCATAACTGGTAAATTTCACCAGGGACGTCGTACAACTCTTGGGGGGTGTAAACATCAAAGCCGCGTTGATGGGGCCTCAGTAGGTGCACCTCCGTGCCACCTCACCATTGTCGCCGGCGTTGTAGTGGTGGGTGCTTTTGCGTCCCCTTGCCGGTTATTGCGCCTATGTATGTCGTCCTGGGTGGCGGGGTGCGCCGCTGCGCTATCGCCCTCGTGGTCTCGCGGGTGTTGTGTGGGCTGTTATGCCCCCCTACTTGTTGTCCTTTTGGTCCGCGTACATGAGCGTGCTACTGTGCCCCCGCTCTTCGTCCTGAGTGGAGGGTCTCGTCTTCTCGTAGTGGAACGCATGCCGTTGCGTCCCGCTCATCGTCTTATGCGTGTGCGTGCACGTGCGCAAGCCGTTGCACCTCCACTCGTCGTTCTGGTTGGAGGGCGCGCCGTTGCGCTACCCTCGCCCTCCTCCTCGTCTGATGGGTGGTGGCCGTGCCATGTGCGGTTGCACCCCTCCCGCCATTGTGGTGTGTGGTGATAGCACCGAGTACCATTGCGTCCCGGTGTCGTCCTGGTCGGCGGAAGGCACGTCGTTTCGCTGCCCCCGCCCTCGTTGTCGTTTTTGCGTAGTGCAGGTAGTGCGCGTGCTTTTGTGCTCCCACTGTGCGTCTTCCTGGTGGGTCGTGGTTGTGCCGTTGCGCTGCGGTGCGCGGCCTTCCTTGTCGTCCTGTCGGTGGTAGACGTGAAGTGGGCGCCGTTTCCATTGTCGTGGTGAGTGGTGGGTGCGCTGTTACGTGGCCCCCGCCCTCTTCGTCATTTTGTGGTGGCACATAGGCCGTTGGGGTACTACACATGTCATCCAAGTGGTTTAGCGGTGGTGGGCAAGGTGTTACGCCACCTCGTTGTCGCTGGCGCGCGGTGGTGGTATGCTACCTGTGTGGTCGCGTTGTTTAGATAGGAATGATAAAGGAACGGTCCTGTGGCTGCGTCGTCGTGTCAACGGTCTAGCTTACGAAATACGACGCTTTTACATAAGCGCTTACGTACATGGGGGACAACAACCTGAACCCTAAAGGGTCCAGGAATCAAGCCCTCCGCGCACACCTGGACCCAGCCCACCAGGTCTTCGTTCACCAAATGCAAGTTCATGTTCAATGGGATATACCAGGCATAGAGTATGTACAAGTTTATTACGATATCGGATCCGACTTCATCTAGAAGTTGCGTGATCTTGCCCACTACCTAGCCATCAATATCCACCGCGGCACACTTGCCCTCCTCAGCATCATAATGGTGGTGATGGCATACACAACCCTCGTCGTCCTAG